>JBAMAX010000682.1:0-16742 GCA_037043745.1 Chymomyza amoena
TTAATAGTTAATAAATAATATTTTTTTATCAGCTATTTTTAAAAAAAGTGGCTTGTTTGATTAAAAATAAATAAATATTATTTATATTATCAA
Source organism: Chymomyza amoena (assembly GCA_037043745.1). Taxonomy (NCBI): domain Eukaryota; kingdom Metazoa; phylum Arthropoda; class Insecta; order Diptera; family Drosophilidae; genus Chymomyza; species Chymomyza amoena. Next base: position 94 of record JBAMAX010000682.1, read on the forward strand.
AAAAAGGTTTTTTTTATACCCTGTAGATTTGTGCAATGTATGTAACGTACAGAAGGAGGCGCGGCAGACCCCAAGTCCTTGATACCAAAATGTTTATCATAACCTCGGAGCAGCGTCTCAGCCATGTACATCCTATCCCTCCGTCCGTATGGACGCCTAGATCTCGGAGACTAGAAGAGCTAGAGAACTTTACCAGCTGGTGCGTATATTTCCCTCAAGAAGATGAAGTTGGTTCAATCATTGTCATTATCGTTCCCCGATTCTCCGCGGCAGATTTTTCGCGGTTTTTACCACACCGTTTAATATTTTCATCTGGAGGTGTTAACACGAGTTAGCTTGATGCGTTATGATTTCAAGCATCTGGACAAATACAGCAAACTCTACCTAATTATGGCTACAAGTGACCTCGAATCACAAATTTTGGTAAGCTGATTCTTGTGGCTTCAATGAACTTCGCAGACGATCGATGCCGGACCCCCCGACCCCTGCAATTGGCTTCACCCAATTTGATTTTCTCCCACACCCCCCAACATATCAACTTAAAACTTACCTCACACTACTAAATAAGCTTTTTGACGTAACTTTCGAGTTTCCATTACAATCGGTAACAATTTTCGGAGCTTATACGGTATAAATATCGAATTTGACCAAAAAAAGTAATTCCATTTTGGAAAGTTCTTAGCAGGAATATGCAGGAACAATTTTTTTGAGAGAAAAAGTGCGGGATATTACACTGTCGGGAACCGGCACGACTCGTACTAAATTTTTTTTTTGTATTTTTTGCTGTAATTTCAGCTTTTTATTTTAGAAAATTGTAAACATTTAATATAAAGATTAGAGAAATAAATCGACAATAGTCAAGCTTAAGGACTTGTGACTATGACTTTAAAAAAGCTTTTATCCCGTTCATAGCAAAAATAGAAAATCCAAATATATAATTTTTATTGTAAAATTTAAGAGAGATGTAATGCTTTAAAATGCTTCAAGCTCCAAAGTTAGTCGATGGCTTGACATAAAAATTAATAAAAATAATAAACTAATTTTGATAAAATGATAACTTCCAAAATACTACTAAACTAAAAGATGTAAGCTGCTTAGAAGTTCGAAAGAGAATGAATTTATTCGCTCCGTGCAGCGGCTTTTATAGTCACCACTAAACGATTACTTTCGTTAGTGATGCGCAAATTTAGTTGAATGCAAAGTAGTCACATGAAATGGTTACTTATCGATATACAATAGTTTTTAAATCTTTGCAGGCAGTATTGCTGAATTTTGTTAGATTAATATAAATTAATTATATAAAATTGACAAAATTTTTTTCATGTGTAGATAAATCGCCTAAATTAAATTAATACTCTCTTCCCAAATATTTAAAAAAAAAAAACATTTTTTTGTGACGTCACAGGTTCACAAATGTTTAGGTAATAGCTTATATGGTATAAATCATTTAGTAGTCTCTACCGTGAATGTAATTAGGAAATATTTTTCGGGATCCATAGAAGCCTAAAAATAAACGAATGCACTCAAAATGTATAATGACGACCATCTAGTGAGGGTATTGGTAACTGAAATCTTGCAATTTTTGTTTTTTAGGTAATGCCTATATATTATAGTATAAATAATTTAGAAACCTCGCTATAAATGTAATTGGAATTTATTTCAGATATATTATATATTAAATAATATATATTAATATAAAATAAAATAGATGCACAAGATTTTTATAAAATAAACGAACACACTCAAAATGTATTAAGATCATCTCGAGAGCGTTTTGGTAACTAAAATGTTAGCAAAACTTTTGCAAGGATTTAGTCTAAGAAACACGTCCAAATATTCAACCTTTAAATTTTCGCATAAAACTTTGCGCATTTTTCTTACGACTTTTAAGCAAATATTTTTTTATATTAGATTTAGCAATTTAATTTAAACTTGAAAAAATTGGCTCGTTAAATTATTGTGCACTTAATGGTCGGCCATATATATATATATATATATATATATGTATATATAAATATATATATACACTTATATATACAATTTTTTAATTTTCATTATTATATCAGCAATTAATCTGTGCACAAAATACATAAATAAATATATAACTATACTTATTTTTTTTTTTTTTTTGTATCAAAGTCTAACTAACAATTTATACGACTCGTACTTTACTTATGGATGGATGGAATGGATATATAACAAATGTTGCTCGAACGATTTCAAGAAACCCCATTAACCTCAATTAGTGACTTGCGTATGAAATAACAATAACAATAGCAACAACAATAGCAACAGCAACAATAGCAATAACAACAACATAAAACTGCTAATTAAAATAATGTCAATAAAATTGTGGTCCATTATAAGCAACCGAAAATTGCAACAAAATTTCAAAAAGCAAAAAAAATACCAAAAAAAAAATAAATACGAAAAACGAAAAACTGACAACGGATTGCCAAACATGTAATTTAATAGACTGGAAGTCAGACCGGGCTCAAAAACTTGAAAAACCAACAACTATTGGCAACAGAGGCGGAGTGGGAAAATAATTTTAGGGGGCTCTAAAGGGAAATGAAGCCGTAGTTGGGAATATAGGTAAAGTCGGGCGCGGACGACTTTGGGATACCCTGTACCACTAGCTTGCAATAAAATCCGGTTCCTTCACAAAAAACCAAAAACAGAAGAATTTTTAAGCAAACATTTTTTTGACCGATGGGAGACTATGGGAGATATATAATATAGTCAACCGATTTCAATAAAATTTGACGCAGTGCTTAAATACCATAAAAAAGATCTGAATGCCAAATTTATTTTAAATATCTTTACAAACAAACAAAACACATCGAATTTTGTACAAAAAACTTATTTTTGGACCGATTGATCCTATTGGAGCTATGATGATGTAGTCAACTGATTTGGATTAAATTTAGTACAGTGCTTAGGAACTATAAAAAACTCAAGAATATCATATTTGGTCCCAATATCTTAACAAACAAACGAAACACAACAAATTTTGTTAAAAAATCGATTTTTTGGAAGATCGGACCTATGGGAGCTATATGATATAGTCAACCGATTTTGTTCAAATTTAGCATATTGCTTAAAAATATCCAAACGCAAAATCTGGTTACGATATCTTTATTAAAAAACGAAATATAGCGAATTTTGCTTGAAAAAGTGTGATTTTGGCCGATCGTCCTATGGGAGCTATATGATATAGTCAACCGATTTGGATTTAATTTAGTACAGTGCTTAGGAACTATATAAAACTCACGAAAATCAAATTTGGTCGCAATATTTCAATAAAGAAATGAAACACAATAAATTTTGTTAAAAAATCGATTTTTTGGAAGATCGGCCCAATGGGAGTTATATGATATAGTCAACCGATTTTGTTCAAATTTGGCACATTGCTTAAGTGCTCTAAACAATTTTCAAGCGCCAAATCTTGTTACGATATCTTTATTAAATTTTTCTTTAAAAAAGTTACTTTGGCTGATCGGTCCTATGGGAGCTATATGATATAGTCAATCCGATTTTGATGAAATTTGGTACAGTACTTGGGGAACGCCTAGGCAGCAGAAACAGCATCTTCCAGGCGGAAGTCTTTGGCATCAGAGAAGCATGTAAGGTGTTGAATAATCATCAGAGTCAGCTGGCGGAGATGTGTATATTCTCCAACAGTCAAGCAGCTTTGCTGGCGATCAAATCGCCAACCGTGAACTCAGAAATCATCAGACTATTGAAAGAAGATCTCAATGCCCTTGCAAGCAGAATGAACATCGCTCTCGTATGGGTTTCCGGACATAGGAACGTATACGGGAATGAAAAAGATGATGAACTGGCGAGAAAAGGAGCATCAGATGGCGAAGCAGCGGAGGTAGCTGTCAAATACCCACTCAGCGCTATCAAGAGGGAACTTCTTCTGCGAGCTCAGAACAAGGCTGAAACCAGATGGAAAAATATTGGCACTTGCAAGATTGCAAGGAAATTTGGCCGCGATACGACAAGCGTAGAACGGCCGAACTGCTAAGCAAGCCAAGAACAATGATCTTCAGAATAGCATCGACAATAACCGGGCATTGGCCGTTAGGAGACCATGCAAAAGAAAATGGGCTGGCCCTACAACGTTTGATGCCAGTTTATCATTATTTATGTGAGTGCCCACGATTGGGGTCCTTACGCCACAGAGCACTAGGAAGCTTCGCGTTAGGAAGCCTACGTGACTTGGCAGAAAAGAACATAGACGACATCAGAGGTTTATTAACGGATCGAGATGGTTTGAGTAAACCGAACAGCAGTGGTTCCCATAAGTGGTGTAACAAAATGGCGCATTAGCGCTAATTGAGTTTGAATATGTTGTCACTCAAACGGCACCCAAACCAACCAACCCAAAGAATAAATAAAATTTGATATCATTTTCATTAAAAAATTGGTGAATTCCAAAAATGTTACTCTTAAAATTCGTCCTGATTACCTAAGGAAGCAATAAAATTGTATCTAACTTTCTGTCAAAAATTTGATAAATTACATAAATCGTATTCCCAAAAACAACCTGTAGAATATGCTTAGGTATAGTACCCTTAAGATACTTTCGGATTAGTTTCTCATCCCTTTAGGGCTGCGCCACTGTCGCAACGACAACGAACGACAAAAATAATCACAAGCGGCAATAAATGCCAAAACACAAAGTACAAAGCAACAATAAACGAATGCGAACGCAAAAAGTTAAGATTCGAAAAATAAACCAAAAAACCAAAATGAAAATGAAAACAATAAGTTTGAAAGTTGATGAAGATGCCGCCAAACGAGGGGCGTTTCTAGGTTTTTTGGGAGCTCCGAACGAACAAAACTGAACAATCGAATTCGAATGCAAACGATGCCAAGTTGTTTAAAATTAAAAAAAAATTCCCAAGCTCAAAAAAAAAAAAAAACAAAAACAAAGTCAGACAGACAGCAACAATTACAACAAAAACAATTACAGATATTTCGTAAGCTGCGCTGTTGACGACAAAAAGAGGCTGCAATTTTGCAGCGACTAATTATTAGTTAACTTGTATCTTTAAGATACAAACAAACACACACACACACACACGACATAGTCAAGTGCATTGCTTAATAGACCAGAACACACACACACAACAGCAGCAGCATTAAATCTAACCAAGGTAGCAAAAGAATGCGCAGAGCACAATAAAAACAACAACAAAGCAAACTCACAGATACAAATGCTCTCGTCCATTGTCATAACACGTTCGCATGTCATGAGTCGCATTGTATCTCATGGATGCACACACACACATACACGACTGCTCTGCTAACTCAATACCACAATTCATTGACTTTCCCAGCGAACGTCAAATGCGTGATTTTCACATGTATCTATTAGATACGTTTGTATCTACGTCAAATGACACGGCGTGTCAATGCGTAGCAAACGACACAGTTTCTTTTAGCATTGGCTTGCTGCCACGCCTACATCTTACCTCTACCCCTATACTAAAGCAGGCCTTCAAAACTTTGCCCACACGCCCCTTACACACACACACACAAACACACACAGATACATTATAACCGCCAAGAAATTACAAGTTTGCGGTATTGAAAGCGCCCTAAACTGTAGTTTATAATTTCCACAAGTTAGTTTCATTTGTATGTTAGCTATATACTTAGAGACGCTCCAAGACCGTAGCCCCCAGGCAGGCACGTCATGGGAATCTGCCTACCAACTACGACTACGTCGTCAAACCAATCTAAAGACTCTCTAAGACGCTAAAAAAAAGCGAGCGATAAAAAGAAAATACTATAACAGATGTCTAAAGTTTTAGTTTCTTTTCTTTTCCTATAAAATGTATCTTATTTGCTCGGAAACTATGAAAGGTTGTATTTAATAGTGGGCCACTTTGTAGGCCGAGCAGTTTCAGACTAGAAAGTTATTGGGGCAGAATTTCGGGGAGAAGAACTTCAGTTCATGGGTAGCAAAACTATCCAAAGTTCTAATGGATTTTTAATAAGCCTGATAATAATAGCCTATCTAAGGGCGGAGTAGCTTGAGTTCTGGATGTTGATAATAAGTAGGTTAGGTTAAGTTGAATAGGCTGCTCAATCCAAAAACTGAGATCACCCGTAGACCATGTGGTCCATTGTGATGCTTAGTAGAAGGTAAGTATTGCAAAGCAGCTAAAAATGGTGTTGATCTGAGTTGGAAGGGACTATTCCGTTCCTTTCCCATGTGACAGGCTCTGTCCAATGCCAACGCTGGGCAGTCACAGAGTCACATATGCCTGGTGGTTTCATCGTCTTCTAGACAGAGCCTGCACTCTGAAGAGTCCGATAGGCCAATTTTCTGTAGATGATATCTAACAGTGTGGTGGCCGGATAGGTTAGCTACCGGGAGCTTTAGGTCCGCTCTGCCAAGACCTTTTGTCTTGATTGCATTCAGAGGTTTGACAAGCACTTTTGCTTGACGAAGCCCCGGAAGGGAGAACCAGTATCTCCTATGTTCTCCTGCGGCCCATTTGTTTATCATGGTTTTGATCGTGGACCAACCAATACCACAAAACGGCGCAGGAGATGTAGTCTGGGTGGAGGCACCCTGTCGTGCTAGATCGTCAGCGATCGCGTTACCATCCACTCCCGAGTGTCCAGGCACCCAACATAGCACGACTTTGTTCCGGGCGGACAGGGTTTGGAGGTAGTTATAGCATTCTTTAACCATCCGGGAGGAGATGCTCCAGGAAGACAATGCCCTAATGGCAGCTTGGCTATCTGAAAAAATTCATATGTTTGCGCCCCTAGTTCCCTTGAGAAGGATATTAAGGACGCAGATCTCTATGGCATGAATCTCCGCTTGAAAGACGCTGGGCCAGATGCCCATTGCGATAGAGATTCAGGTGTTGGGTCCAACGATTGCAACATTGTTGCCATTGGGGGTTTCCACAGGGGCTGCCATCATTCCAAGTCTCCCGACTAGGGAGAAGAGATCTAAATTACCAGGATCCTTAAGATTAATGATAAACTAAACTATCCACCACTATGGCATAGCTGTGATAAAAGATAAAGATACAGACAAAAATTTTGACTCCAACCAAAGAATATAGAACTAGTAGTAGCTCTATGTATATTCTTTGCTCCAACATAAGAGTCAACACAAAGTTCTATCATTCTGGACAGCGTCCTATCTTAGTTTCTTATAAAATTTTAAATAGGGTTAGTTTGAAAAGCAAACTCCCAAAATTGTTATTAGAATATATTGAAAAGCTGTCTGGAACATTTGCAAATAATCTTCTGAAAAATGTAATAAAGAAATTGTTGCTGTTCAGGATCCAGATCAGTGGCGGATCCACGAGGATGATTTTTGGGTCCGGACGTCCCTCCAAAAGTTCGGAAAATGGGTTGAAAGTCTAGCTCAGATAAGTATACTTAGAAAGTGAAGAACCCTCAAGACCAAATCCTAGATCCGCAACTGATTCAGACATTCTTTGTACATTTCCTTACATTAGAATCCTATATACACCTTTACTTGCTATTGGAATTAACCCTGTTCCAGAACATACTAAATTTTGGAAGGATCTTGATAACTCTCTAAAACTGTGAGTTCAAATGAGAACTTTGGGGTACAACAGATGAAAGATTATTGGGTTAACGCTAGGCTAAACTGAACTCTAGGACTGATACCGGGAACAAAGTAGACCCCTAAAGGAGTCTGAGTCCTTCTGTGGCATTGCCAGCACCAACACCAAATTGCTGCAACGACAAGAGATCCAGATTAAGCCGACTCTGGACCAGCTGGGCTGACCTTAAGGCCAAACTGCTTTAAAATTTGGAACCACATGGTCCCCACCCCCAGGGCAGAAGCAACCGCGGACGTCTAAAAAGTGCATGGCGGAGATCAATAAGGAGACAGACGAACAAATCTGTCAGTGAGCTTCGAGCAATAGCGCGAAACAGAAATAATCGGAAAATTTTTGTAGATAGACTAAGTTCTTAAATTGTTATATTTTTAGAACATGTCATTATTATTATTATTATTATGGTCCTACTGGATGGAATCTAATTCCGTAGGTTGCCGACTTTTGGGAATATAATTTTCTTAAGCGGGAAATGGAGAATAGCAATAGAGAAAGGGGACATAACGAAATCTAGCCCCCGTAGGGGAAGCTCTATTGCGAACTAGAAAAACTCTCTTTACTTGACATAGAATATTGATGTTCGGTGTAACCCGTTTAGAACCAGCCCTTAATTGAGAACTAACGTCTGCGCTATATGAAGATATCACTACCCAAATCCGTCCCACATCAAACTCTGACGTCATGTTAGACAATTTTGCAATATATCGTTTAAAGAACCACCTAGTTGAGTTTTTTGGAATTCGACTGCTGTCATTAAAAAACTATTTATACATGTTTCCCAAACATTTTACAGTCAATCTCTTTTTGAATAGAACAGAACACGAAAAAAAAAGAAAATACTTTCTTTTGGACTGACTGCGTTTTAGACCGACCGACCGACCCAACCAACATGTAAGACATCATTAATTTGCATTAATTCCAAATCAAGAAATGTTGCGGCACAATCGAAACCAATGTAGCAACCATTGGAGAGCAGCATATGGTGTGACAGACAGCTCTCTCTGTACTCTGTAGTTCCGGTCTACAGAGTACTCCGAAACACACGTCTTGTCGGCCTAATGACATTTTTGAGGTTGACAGCAAAAGGGTTTTTTTTGGCAACAACAAAAAAAAAAGAAAGCAGCGAAAGGAGCAGAAAGGAAAACGCATATGACATTTGTTTATATGCATCATTTACCTTTTTCTTGGCAAGAGCAACGGAAATAAATGAAATGGAAATGGAAACGGGCTGCCGGGGAAACTCTCAACTGGAGCATAGCAGGATGACGCTGTAAAGTATGCTATGCAAAAGTAAAGGATTATTAATGATGCTGCTGACAAGTGAAGTGGCAAAGTCGCAAACACACACAGATACACACACGCACGCACACAGATACTCAGATACATATACATATGTACAGTAGTCGACGTATGTGATTTATTGGCATTTCAAGCATTTAGCTGCTCTCACTCTCTCCCCGCTCAGTGGCATTAGCATAGTCTAAACCAAAGCCATTTCATTACACAATTTGTGGCAATGATTAATGCTTGCCACCAATTGACAAGCCAAATTATAGATGAAAAAATTGTCTTACTATAGCCTGGGAAATCCATCTATAAGCCACACTTGTGCGTGAGTCAGTCGCTGTGTAGGTGCCTAGCATTTATCGAGAGTGTGGGAATTTTTTAGTTTTTTGGCCACTCAAATTATGCAAAAGATACAAAACGCACACAAAAGATACTTTTTAGCTATGCACACACACACATTTGCATAATTTCCATAATCAAAAAAATACAAAAATTAGTATTAAGGGTAGCGCGAGTTGTCCTTGAATTTTCGACAAAGAGTCGCCTATTTATGCATAGCTACGCATGCAACACAAATACACGCATACACACACAGATACACAGATACATATGTAGGTTCTAAAGTATCTAAGAGTGGCGGCAACAAGTGCAACAACGTCGTCGTACTACGTTACTCCAATAAAAACCGACAGACAATCCACAGCGCAGACTGAAAGACAGACAGACCGACAGACAGACAGACACAAGCAACATGCTCATTATTAACTACTAAATAACAACGAGAACTGTTGCAAACAGCCGGCATATGCATTGTGGCAGCACGACTGCATTTGTATCTTATAGATACACGCACACACTCGCACACCAACACATAGACGTCGGGCATAAGCTAAACAAACACGTAGGCCCCAAACTATAACGGTGCATTTTACTATGCAATGCGCAAAGTTTTGCCCCAACAACAACGGCGAGGGTTGGCTCAAAAGTTAGTGGAGTACGGAGTATTGTCGAATTTTTAAGTTGTAACTTTAGATACACATGTTGAAATTCTTAGAGAGATATTATATTTTTTGGCTTAGAGAAGAGATGTTGGACACCCCCAACAACAACTAAGAGGGTTGGCTCAAAAGTTATCATAGTGCATAAATAAGAGTTAATGTAAGTTAAAAATTGTTTTATTTTTATAGCGTGTAACTTTAGATACATATGTTGAAGTTATTAAAAAGATATTATAGTTTTTGGCTCAGAGAACTGATGTCGGACATCCCCCAACAACAATACGAGAGTTGGCTCAAATATTAGCGGAGTACATAAGAAATCATTTAAGCAAGAATTCGCTTGATTTTATAATCGGAAACTTTGAAAATGTTTAAGTTATTAGCGAATTATTATAAGGTTTCGAGGAGAGATATCGGAGAGTTTCGCAACAAAAACTACAAGGGTGGGCTCAAAAGTTATGGGAGTACATAAGAAATCATATGAGCAAGAATTTGCTTATTTTTATATTGTAATCCTAAACTTAAGTGTATATTAAGTTTAGAGTAGAGATGTCGCAAACCATTTCCGAAAGTTCTAGTCGATATAGATATGTTAGTACAGACCGTATGAACGCCTTGAACTAAGAGATGATAACAGTTGGAGCAATCAAACTACCAATACAGAGATCTTTTTTTAATACACTCAAATATATTTTCTTGCATTCCTAAGATAAAGGGTTTTCATTGGAGTTGCAAAAGAGGTGTTATTTTGATATTCAAAGAAAAATTAAATTTTTTGAGGAAAATTTTCGGATGTTTATTTCATAATAAAGAGGAATGTATGCGGTTAATAATGAAAAACAACATCAGCCAAATGGCCACCACAACCACGCTTACAGGACTATATCCCTTTCATAAAATTTTCCATAACCAAATCGCAAAGTGGCTGCACTATGTCCTCGATAGCCTCACGAATTCTATCTTTGAGGTCTTGGATCGACGCTGGGCTGTTGGCGTAGACCTTATCTTTCACGTGGCCCCAAAGGAAAAAGTCGCAAGGTGTTAAATTACAAGATCTCGGTGTCCAATTGTGATCACCTCTTCGAGAGATAACACGGTCCGGAAACTTTTTCCGTAAAAGAGTAATGGTTTCGTTGTGTAGTAGACTTTGTCCACATCAATACCATCCAACTCCGACCATAAAAAATCATTAATCATCTCTCGATAGAGCAATCCATTCACCGTAATTGTTGATCCAATCTCATTTTCGAAAAAATAAGATCCAATGACCCCACCGGACCATTAACCGCACCAAACAGTCACACGTTTATAATGGGGAGACTTCTCAACAATAACTTTTGGGTTTCCCGAGCCCCAGATGCGACAATCTTGCTTGTTGACGTAGCCACCGAGGTGGAAATGGGCCTCATCAGTCAAGATGATTTTGCGATGGAATTCCGGATCATTTTCATGCATTTCAAGGACCCAATCATCAAAGACACGACGTTGGCTTGAGTTCTTGTGTTAACTGAACTTTATAAGCCTTTAGACCCAAGTCTTTATGCAAAATACGGTGTAATGGCGTTTGTGGAATGACCAATTTTAAAGAACGACGAGGAGTGGACAAACCTGGGTATTCTTCAACACTTTGGGCTACAGCAGCAATATTCTCAGTTGTTCTTGAGCGACGTGCACGGGTTTTATTCTTCCCAACAGCTCGAATTTTTCCACCAATTTCTGTATTGCGGTCCAACAGGGTGCTTCACGACAACCCAAAAATGTTTTAGTTTTGCGAACTGTGATTGCAAGATTTTCACTATTTTTGTAGTGAATTTTATTAATTTCAATACTTCGTTGAATGGAGTATCGTTTCATTTTTAGTAATGGCGTACTACTTGTCAAATGTCAAAGAATAAAAGCTTCAAAAGTGACAGCTACCGAAATACCGGGTGATTCCATCGATTGACCCATGTCCGTCCGTCTCTCTATCCGCCTAGATCTCGGAGACTAGAAGAGCTAGAGACATTAAACTTTACCAGCTGGTGCGCATATTTACTCAGAAGTTAAAGTTTGTTGAATCATGTGGCTCTAATGAACAAATCCACATCCAAATTTTATCGATGCAGACTCCCCACCCCCGCAATCGATTTATCGTGTTTTCTCCTAAGCTCCCCTTAACATATCAACTTGATATTTACCCATAAACTTTAAATTAATATTTTGACGTAATTCTCAGTTCGCATCGAAACCGGTACAAATTTGTAGAACTTGTAGATATGAATATAATTTTGCCCCTAAAAAGCAATGTTCCAATTGTAAAATTTCTAGAAGCAATATGCAGGAATACAATTTTTTCGAGAAACCTAGCTGCAGGGTATTACACTGTCGGATACAGCCGCAACTGTATTACATTTTATTTGCTACAAATTGGTTCTTACAAAAATTACAACATGATTATAGCTGCTCCAAAACAATATAGGGCAATAATTATGCAGCAAATTTTCAGCCAACCCTCGCACCAACAACGACCTTTTCAAGCCCAGCAACAATCGTTTGGTTTTTATCAGTGCTTGGCAAATCTGGCCGCAGTCTCTGCCGCTGCCGCAGCCGACGCAGCTGTTGCACTTTGCATTTGCCATTGCACTTGCCGTTGGAAATTAATTTTCCAGCAACAGTCGACGACTCGCGGCCAGAACAATAGATACAGATACACACACATACACACACACACAACAACACACAGGTAAACAGTTCAAGTTGGAGTTGTTGCACTTGCAACTGCAACAGTTGCAAAAATTCGCTGCACTTGTCGTAAAACCAATGCATAGTTTTTGGGGCGTACTTGTTAGTTGCTTGCACATAGACAGATACTTATGGTAGCCACTGTGTATATGTGTATGCGTTTATCTATGTTAAACCTATGTGTGTGTGTGTGTGTGTGTGTGTGGCTGTTTAGTTGCAACATTCTTGGACAGCAGAAGTTCTTTGAGTAGATACAAAGTTAGTTGCAACATTTTGGGGTCATGAGCGTGGTTGGTGAGGGGATGGGAGGATCTCAGTAAACACATATTTGGGAATATTTTTTTTTGCTCTAAAGAAAACAGAAAGAAAAGAGATTCAGAAAATTATAATAATATACAAAAAAATTAAAAGGTAGGTGGATCAAGATTAATACATTTCTTGAATCAACGGGATGGTTCTGAGAGAATTCAGGGGAGTAGAGATTGCTGCCCAAGTAGCATAACAACGGGCCTTTTACTAACCTCCAAATACCCCTTCGGTTAGAGGAAAAATAAGTTTTTTGGTCTTGCAAATGAAAGGTCTAACTCAATTTTAAACATTTTGATAAAAATTGAATCAGTGGGTTGGTTATGAGAGGATTCAGGGGAGTAGAATTTGCTTAAAGTTGCTTAAATTGAGGCAAAGAATCAAAATAGCTGAGACAACCAGAAAGGTTTATATAATAATTAGTGAGCCTGGCAGACGTTGTCCTGCCAAAACTTTATGAATACTCTTAAAGTGTATAAACATCGCAAGATTCGCTAGACAATCAAAAGATTTTTGGATTAGTTGACTTACATGACTCTCTAAAAAGCCGTATGGACGAACTGAAGTATTCTTAAGAGAGCTCGCATTTCTAATAAATTCATGCGCCACAGAAACTACATTTTAATGTCCAGTACCCGGTGTTGAACAATTCTCTACTATCCTATATTCACGATATTCACAAAAATGCGTGCCTCTCATTACATTATACCAATACATACACATCGTAATAGACTTAAAACCTCCGTATTGGCAACCTCTAACACACGCAAAAATCGGATTTGAAATTCATCGACGCGTTCATGAGAACACCCGTAACGCTTAAAACATATGTTTCTTTTATACATGTAGATACTTGAGGGCTCTTTATTAATTTCCGTAATGTTCTTGCATTAATGCTAAAGTCATCCCAGCTCGATTTTTAAAACCCCCCAGAATTCCAAAAAATTAAAAAAGGAACCATTATTTTAAAATATGTCTAATATTTATGCGATTGGCACACATTGAAATTTAATAATATAAAAATAAGAGGCGTGGCACACTCTATGAAGTATATATTTTCTTGATCAGCATAAACAGCCGAGCCGATATAGCCAAGTTTGTCCATCTGTCCGTATAAAGTAAAAGAATTAATTAATTTAATTCGCTGGACTCTAAGAAAAAATATTTGTTTCTTATGGAACTAGGATGCCGATACAGTCCTGCTTCATGACGACTAAGTGTATCCCATACTACCAAGTTACAAAAGTTCCCCTGCCCAAAAAAAAATTGCCCAGTAATAAAAGACAATATATTGTTTCACACTGAATACGCTGAATATCTTAAGTAGCAACAATAATGGGCATATTTTGCTCCAAAGATTCCCAGTAAGATACTTTGTCTCTACAGCTGCTAGTCGCAAAATAAGGACTCATCATCATATTAACGATGTAGACGAGATGGTCACGATTAACATATGAAAACGAGTTGATGAAACTGCACCAAAGATCAATCAATAGAACCAGCCTATGTAAATGATGAGTGAGACAAAGAGTCGGGGAGCAAGATCAAGAATTGAAACTTGGAACTGAAAATAAAAGTAACTATGCTCGCCAGCGTCTCTTGGTCCTTAACGAAACCCGCATATATAATTATGAGAAATTTCTAGCCGCATTGCCAAGGGAACGTAGAGAGAGAGACAGAGATGGACGGCGGAATTTCTTAGGTTAGGCAGAGTGAGAGCGCGCTAGGTAGGGAGGGAGTTAATGTCAATGGCACATCTGCACCCATTATATAAGATTGCTATTGCAGCTTTGCATGAAATTTTCGAATAAAAATAAATAATATCCGTTGCATTGATATGCAAATATTCAAACCGAACTGAACTGAATCATTTCAACCTTTTTCATTTTTTTTGTTTTTGGCAAGGTGAAGCCAACGCACAAACATCTTGTTGCAGGAAATTGGAAGAATGCTCAACCCTATTTTTGAGATTATGCAAATGCTGACGGCAGAGCGGCTGCAATGAGCGGCTTCTTCGACAGCTTGTCGATCTCTATTTCGGTGCTGCTGAGACGTTTCCGGGGGTTAAGGGGTTCGTTTTTGCAATTTGCCAAATAACATCAAATCGAAAATTTATCTGCAAATTGATTGTTCGCATTGTGAGATTTGCGATTTGCAGCCATTTGAAGTGGCATTTGTGGTAATTGATATGAGTATCGATGGGACTCTCTCTCTTAGGGGTTTAACCCTTCTTTTGTCTGTTACACTGATTTGTGCACAAAATTTGCCAGCCCGAAGAAAAGAAAGTTGGCAAAACAAAATACGAGCAAAAAGAAATTTGCGCTTTGTAAAAGGTGAAAGGGTGAAAGTCGATGCCAAAAAAAACCAAGAAAAAAACATAAGTTCCGACATTGAGCTGCAGCACGCGCCATTAAAGAGCGTCAAGGGGCTTAAGGAGCCGCAACAGCCCTTGTTCATTTAAATGAATAGAAGTAACTAAAAGTCAAGGAGTAGCAGTTAAGGCTACTTCGTGGAATTACAAGTACATTGCAAAAAAAAAAGAAGAAAATTTAATCCGAAAAAAAACAATTGTTTGTGAAAATTTAATTTTTGTCTGTGAGTTCTAAAGGGTTTGGGGTTTGTAAAAGTAGGAAGTTGGACTCCATAAAGTATGTTTAACACATTGATTAAAAAGTTTCTAGTCGGCTTAGAGATCTTACCACAAAACCTGCTAGTTTAGGATTTTTCACTTTAAGTAAACTTTCAAAAATACCTTTCAAAATTGCAGTAGAGCTTCCTTTGCATTTGACTAGATTTGCAATTAGATAAGATTAAAAATAATCTTTATGCCAAAATAAAGGGAACAAACTAGCCAAAAACATGAAAATATATTGCTTTTAGTTTTTAAGTCTAAGTTTTTTTTTATATTGAGCTTATGTCCGAATCCTGACGTGCTGTGATTTTTCGGATTAAGGTAAATATAGTAAAATATAATAAATACAAAAACACATGTTTCGACCGCTGGATCCAACCACACGGACGGACTTGTTTGCCCGTTGAGGGGATTCTTATGGGCCACATCATATTCATGGAATAATTAGTCTGAACTCTGGATTCAAAAGTTGGTTATAATGTCGGACTTGTTAGCCCATTGAAGGAAAGTTTATGAACCTCATTATATGCTTGGAACACATGGTCCGAACTCTGGATCTGTTAGTCTCTTATAACGGCAGACTGGCTGGCCCTTCGAGAGCGGACCTTTTAGATTCGACAGTTGGTTGTAATGCGGAACTTGTTAGTCGTTTGAGGGTACTCTTATGAGCGGCCTTATATAGTTGGAACATATGGTCCGTGCTTTGGATCCATTATTGGTCTATTATAATGCCGGACTAGCTGGCCCTTTGAGGGAACTCTTAAGAGCCACATTGTTTCCTTGGAACACATGGTCTGTTCTCTGGATCCGAAGGTCGGTTATAATGCCGGACTTGGTGAGGGAACTCTAATGAGCATTATATACTTGGAAAGTTGTGCAGGGTGACGCTGAACCTATCAAGATCAAAAACTTGAACATTTTTAGACACAAAAAAGCTATCTCCCTCGACGTCTATAAACTTGTCATAGAAGGATGTGAAGGGTAATATCTCTTACAAAAAAGTTATCTTTGGTTTTTCTCGGCGAGGTGTTACCGTAGCTTTTATGGCCAAAATAGTTTTAAAACGAAGTTTAT
>JBAMAX010000683.1:0-206145 GCA_037043745.1 Chymomyza amoena
ACTCCACTAACTTTTGAGCCAACCCTCGCCGTTGCTGTTGGGGCAAAACTTTGCGCATTGCATAGTAAAATGCACCGTTATAGTTTGGGGCCTACGTGTTTGTTTAGCTTATGCCCGACGTCTATGTGTTGGTGTGCGAGTGTGTGCGTGTATCTATAAGATACAAATGCAGTCGTGCTGCCACAATGCATATGCCGGCTGTTTGCAACAGTTCTCGTTGTTATTTAGTAGTTAATAATGAGCATGTTGCTTGTGTCTGTCTGTCTGTCGGTCTGTCTGTCTTTCAGTCTGCGCTGTGGATTGTCTGTCGGTTTTTATTGGAGTAACGTAGTACGACGACGTTGTTGCACTTGTTGCCGCCACTCTTAGATACTTTAGAACCTACATATGTATCTGTGTATCTGTGTGTGTATGCGTGTATTTGTGTTGCATGCGTAGCTATGCATAAATAGGCGACTCTTTGTCGAAAATTCAAGGACAACTCGCGCTACCCTTAATACTAATTTTTGTATTTTTTTGATTATGGAAATTATGCAAATGTGTGTGTGTGCATAGCTAAAAAGTATCTTTTGTGTGCGTTTTGTATCTTTTGCATAATTTGAGTGGCCAAAAAACTAAAAAATTCCCACACTCTCGATAAATGCTAGGCACCTACACAGCGACTGACTCACGCACAAGTGTGGCTTATAGATGGATTTCCCAGGCTATAGCAAGACAATTTTTTCATCTATAATTTGGCTTGTCAATTGGTGGCAAGCATTAATCATTGCCACAAATTGTGTAATGAAATGGCTTTGGTTTAGACTATGCTAATGCCACTGAGCGGGAGAGAGTGAGAGCAGCTAAATGCTTGAAATGCCAATAAATCACATACGTCGACTACTGTACATATGTATATGTATCTGAGTATCTGTGTGCGTGCGTGTGTGTATCTGTGTGTGTTTGCGACTTTGCCACTTCACTTGTCAGCAGCATCATTAATAATCCTTTACTTTTGCATAGCATACTTTACAGCGTCATCCTGCTATGCTCCAGTTGAGAGTTTCCCCGGCAGCCCGTTTCCATTTCCATTTCATTTATTTCCGTTGCTCTTGCCAAGAAAAAGGTAAATGATGCATATAAACAAATGTCATATGCGTTTTCCTTTCCTGCTCCTTTCGCTGCTTTCTTTTTTTTTTGTTGTTGCCAAAAAAAACCCTTTTGCTGTCAACCTCAAAAATGTCATTAGGCCGACAAGACGTGTGTTTCGGAGTACTCTGTAGATCCGGAACTACAGAGTACAGAGAGAGCTGTCTGTCACACCATATGCTGCTCTCCAATGGTTGCTACATTGGTTTCGATTGTGCCGCAACATTTCTTGATTTGGAATTAATGCAAATTAATGATGTCTTACATGTTGGTTGGGTCGGTCGGTCGGTCTAAAACGCAGTCAGTCCAAAAGAAAGTATTTTCTTTTTTTTTCGTGTTCTGTTCTATTCAAAAAGAGATTGACTGTAAAATGTTTGGGAAACATGTATAAATAGTTTTTTAATGACAGCAGTCGAATTCCAAAAAACTCAACTAGGTGGTTCTTTAAACGATATATTGCAAAATTGTCTAACATGACGTCAGAGTTTGATGTGGGACGGATTTGGGTAGTGATATCTTCATATAGCGCAGACGTTAGTTCTCAATTAAGGAGCTGGTTCTAAACGGGTTACACCGAACATCAATATTCTATGTCAAGTAAAGAGAGTTTTTCTAGTTCGCAATAGAGCTTCCCCTACGGGGGCTAGATTTCGTTATGTCCCCTTTCTCTATTGCTATTCTCCATTTCCCGCTTAAGAAAATTATATTCCCAAAAGTCGGCAACCTACGGAATTAGATTCCATCCAGTAGGACCATAATAATAATAATAATAATGACATGTTCTAAAAATATAACAATTTAAGAACTTTAGTCTATCTACAAAAATTTTCCGATTATTTCTGTTTCGCGCTATTGCTCGAAGCTCACTGACAGATTTGTTCGTCTGTCTCCTTATTGATCTCCGCCATGCACTTTTTAGACGTCCGCGGTTGCTTCTGCCCTGGGGGTGGGGACCATGTGGTTCCAAATTTTAAAGCAGTTTGGCCTTAAGGTCAGCCCAGCTGGTCCAGAGTCGGCTTAATCTGGATCTCTTGTCGTTGCAGCAATTTGGTGTTGGTGCTGGCAATGCCACAGAAGGACTCAGACTCCTTTAGGGGTCTACTTTGTTCCCGGTATCAGTCCTAGAGTTTCAGTTTAGCCTAGCGTTAACCCAATAATCTTTCATCTGTTGTACCCCAAAGTTCTCATTTGAACTCACAGTTTTAGAGAGTTATCAAGATCCTTCCAAAATTTAGTATGTTCTGGAACAGGGTTAATTCCAATAGCAAGTAAAGGTGTATATAGGATTCTAATGTAAGGAAATGTACAAAGAATGTCTGAATCAGTTGCGGATCTAGGATTTGGTCTTGAGGGTTCTTCACTTTCTAAGTATACTTATCTGAGCTAGACTTTCAACCCACTTTTCCGAACTTTTGGAGGGACGTCCGGACCCAAAAATCATCCTCGTGGATCCGCCACTGATCTGGATCCTGAACAGCAACAATTTCTTTATTACATTTTTCAGAAGATTATTTGCAAATGTTCCAGACAGCTTTTCAATATATTCTAATAACAATTTTGGGAGTTTGCTTTTCAAACTAACCCTATTTAAAATTTTATAAGAAACTAAGATAGGACGCTGTCCAGAATGATAGAACTTTGTGTTGACTCTTATGTTGGAGCAAAGAATATACATAGAGCTACTACTAGTTCTATATTCTTTGGTTGGAGTCAAAATTTTTGTCTGTATCTTTATCTTTTATCACAGCTATGCCATAGTGGTGGATAGTTTAGTTTATCATTAATCTTAAGGATCCTGGTAATTTAGATCTCTTCTCCCTAGTCGGGAGACTTGGAATGATGGCAGCCCCTGTGGAAACCCCCAATGGCAACAATGTTGCAATCGTTGGACCCAACACCTGAATCTCTATCGCAATGGGCATCTGGCCCAGCGTCTTTCAAGCGGAGATTCATGCCATAGAGATCTGCATCCTTAATATCCTTCTCGAGGAAACTAGGGATGCAAACATATGAATTTTTTCAGATAGCCAAGCTGCCATTAGGGCATTGTCTTCCTGGAGCATCTCCTCCCGGATGGTTAAAGAATGCTATAACTAACTCCAAACCCTGTCCGCCCGGAACAAAGTCGTGCTATGTTAAGTGCCTGGACACTCGGGAGTGGATGGTAACGCGATCGCTGACGATCTAGCGCGACAGGGTGCTCTCCACCCAGACTACATCTCCTGCGCCGTTTTGTGGTATTGGTTGGTCCACGATCAAAACCATGATAAACAAATGGGCCGCAGGAGAACATAGGAGATACTGGTTCTCCCTTCCGGGGCTTCGTCAAGCAAAAGTGCTTGTCAAACCTCTGAATGCAATCAAGACAAAAGGTCTTGGCAGAGCGGACCTAAAGCTCCCGGTAGCTAACCTATCCGGCCACCACACTGTTAGATATCATCTACAGAAAATTGGCCTATCGGACTCTTCAGAGTGCAGGCTCTGTCTAGAAGACGATGAAACCACCAGGCATATGTGACTCTGTGACTGCCCAGCGTTGGCATTGGACAGAGCCTGTCACATGGGAAAGGAACGGAATAGTCCCTTCCAACTCAGATCAACACCATTTTTAGCTGCTTTGCAATACTTACCTTCTACTAAGCATCACAATGGACCACATGGTCTACGGGTGATCTCAGTTTTTGGATTGAGCAGCCTATTCAACTTAACCTAACCTACTTATTATCAACATCCAGAACTCAAGCTACTCCGCCCTTAGATAGGCTATTATTATCAGGCTTATTAAAAATCCATTAGAACTTTGGATAGTTTTGCTACCCATGAACTGAAGCTTCATTTCTCCCCGAAATTCTGCCCCAATAACTTTCTAGTCTGAAACTGCTCGGCCTACAAAGTGGCCCACTATTAAATACAACCTTTCATAGTTTCCGAGCAAATAAGATACATTTTATAGGAAAAGAAAAGAAACTAAAACTTTAGACATCTGTTATAGTATTTTCTTTTTATCGCTCGCTTTTTTTTAGCGTCTTAGAGAGTCTTTAGATTGGTTTGACGACGTAGTCGTAGTTGGTAGGCAGATTCCCATGACGTGCCTGCCTGGGGGCTACGGTCTTGGAGCGTCTCTAAGTATATAGCTAACATACAAATGAAACTAACTTGTGGAAATTATAAACTACAGTTTAGGGCGCTTTCAATACCGCAAACTTGTAATTTCTTGGCGGTTATAATGTATCTGTGTGTGTTTGTGTGTGTGTGTGTAAGGGGCGTGTGGGCAAAGTTTTGAAGGCCTGCTTTAGTATAGGGGTAGAGGTAAGATGTAGGCGTGGCAGCAAGCCAATGCTAAAAGAAACTGTGTCGTTTGCTACGCATTGACACGCCGTGTCATTTGACGTAGATACAAACGTATCTAATAGATACATGTGAAAATCACGCATTTGACGTTCGCTGGGAAAGTCAATGAATTGTGGTATTGAGTTAGCAGAGCATGTCGTGTGATGTGTGTGTGTGCATCCATGAGATACAATGCGACTCATGACATGCGAACGTGTTATGACAATGGACGAGAGCATTTGTATCTGTGAGTTTGCTTTGTTGTTGTTTTTATTGTGCTCTGCGCATTCTTTTGCTACCTTGGTTAGATTTAATGCTGCTGCTGTTGTGTGTGTGTGTTCTGGTCTATTGCTAGTGCATTGACTATGTACTGTGTGCTGTGTGTGTGTGTTTGTTTGTATCTTAAAGATACAAGTTAACTAATAATTAGTCGCTGCAAAATTGCAGCCTCTTTTTGTCGTCAACAGCGCAGCTTACGAAATATCTGTAATTGTTTTTGTTGTAATTGTTGCTGTCTGTCTGACTTTGTTTTTGTTTTTTTTTTTTTTTGAGCTTGGGAATTTTTTTTTAATTTTAAACAACTTGGCATCGTTTGCATTCGAATTCGATTGTTCAGTTTTGTTCGTTCGGAGCTCCCAAAAAACCTAGAAACGCCCCTCGTTTGGCGGCATCTTCATCAACTTTCAAACTTATTGTTTTCATTTTCATTTTGGTTTTTTGGTTTATTTTTCGAATCTTAACTTTTTGCGTTCGCATTCGTTTATTGTTGCTTTGTACTTTGTGTTTTGGCATTTATTGCCGCTTGTGATTATTTTTGTCGTTCGTTGTCGTTGCGACAGTGGCGCAGCCCTAAAGGGATGAGAAACTAATCCGAAAGTATCTTAAGGGTACTATACCTAAGCATATTCTACAGGTTGTTTTTGGGAATACGATTTATGTAATTTATCAAATTTTTGACAGAAAGTTAGATACAATTTTATTGCTTCCTTAGGTAATCAGGACGAATTTTAAGAGTAACATTTTTGGAATTCACCAATTTTTTAATGAAAATGATATCAAATTTTATTTATTCTTTGGGTTGGTTGGTTTGGGTGCCGTTTGAGTGACAACATATTCAAACTCAATTAGCGCTAATAGCGCCATTTTGTTACACCACTTATGGGAACCACTGCTGTTCGGTTTACTCAAACCATCTCGATCCGTTAATAAACCTCTGATGTCGTCTATGTTCTTTTCTGCCAAGTCACGTAGGCTTCCTAACGCGAAGCTTCCTAGTGCTCTGTGGCGTAAGGACCCCAATCGTGGGCACTCACATAAATAATGATAAACTGGCATCAAACGTTGTAGGGCCAGCCCATTTTCTTTGCATGGTCTCCTAACGGCCAATGCCCGGTTATTGTCGATGCTATTCTGAAGATCATTGTTCTTGGCTTGCTTAGCAGTTCGGCCGTTCTACGACTTGTCGTATGCGGCCAAATTTCCTTGCAATCAGCAATAATATTTTTCGCATCTGGTTTCAGCCTTGTTCTGAGCTCGCAGAAGAAGTTCTCTTGATAGCGCTGAGTGGGTATTTGACAGCTACCTCCGCTGCTTCGCCATCTGATGCTCCTTTTCTCGCCAGTTCATCATCTTTTTCATTCCCGTATGACGTTCCTATGTCCGGAAACCCATACGAGAGCGATGTTCATTCTGCTTGCAAGGGCATTGAGATCTTCTTTCAATAGTCTGATGATTTCTGAGTTCACGGTTAGGCGATTTGATCGCCAGCAAAGCTGCTTGACTGTTGGAGAATATGACACATCTCCGCCAGCTGACTCTGATGATTATTCAACACCTTACATGCTTCTCTGATGCCAAAGACTTCCGCCTGGAAGACGAATGTCATTGTTCATGCCTAGGCGTTCCCAAGTACTGTACCAAATTTCATCAAAATCGGTTGACTACATCATATACCGTATAGTGACCGATCAGTCAAAGTAACTTTGTTAAAGAAAAATTTAATAAAGATATCGTAACAAGATTTGGCGCTTGAAAGATTGTTATAGAGCAGCTTAAGCAATGTGCCAAATTTTGAACAAAATCAGGTTGAGCTATATCATATAACTCCCATTGGGCCCGTATCTTCCAAGGAATCGATTTTTTAACAAAATTTATTGTGCTCTCATTGTCTTTATTGAAATAATTGCAGACCAAATTCTTGATTTTCGTGAGTTTTTTATGGTTTCTCAAGCACTGTACTAAATTTAATCAAAATCGGTTGACTATATCATATAGCTCCCATAGGAACGATCGGGCCAAAATCACATTTTTCAAGCAAAATTCGCTATATTTCGTTTTTTAATAAAGATATCGTAACCAGATTTTGCGTTTGGATATTTTTTAAGCAATATGCCAAATTTGAACAAAATCGGTTGACTATATCATATAGCTCCCATAGGTCCGATCTTCCAAAAAATCGATTTTTTAACAAAATTTGTTGTGTTTCGTTTGTTTGTTAAGATATTGGGACCAAATATGATATTCTTGAGTTTTTTATAGTTCCTAAGCACTGTACTAAATTTAATCCAAATCGGTTGACTATATCATATAGCTCCAATAGGACCAATCGGTCCAGAAAATAACGTTTTTTATACAAAATTCGATGTGTTTTGTTTGTTTGTAAAGATATTTGAAATAAATTCGGCATTCAGATCTTTTCAAAGGTATTAAAGCACTGCGTCAAATTTTAAATTTTGAAATCGGTTGACTATATTACATATCTCCCAGTCTCCCATCGGTCAAAAAAATGTTTGCTTAAAAATTCTTCTGTTTTTGGTTTTTTGTGAAGGAACCGGATTTTATTGCAAGCTAGTGGTGCAGGGTATCCCAAAGTCGTCCGCGCCCGACTTAACGTGCGCCATTCTTTTTCATATATTCCCAACTACGGCTTCATTTCCCTTTAGAGCCCCCCTAAAATTATTTTCCCACTCCGCCTCTGTTGCCAATAGTTGTTGGTTTTTCAAGTTTTTGAGCCCGGTCTGACTTCCAGTCTATTAAATTACATGTTTGGCAATCCGTTGTCAGTTTTTCGTTTTTCGTATTTATTTTTTTTTTTTGGTATTTTTTTTGCTTTTTGAAATTTTGTTGCAATTTTCGGTTGCTTATAATGGACCACAATTTTATTGACATTATTTTAATTAGCAGTTTTATGTTGTTGTTATTGCTATTGTTGCTGTATTGTTGTTGTTGCTATTGTTATTGTTATTTCATACGCAAGTCACTAATTGAGGTTAATGGGGTTTCTTGAAATCGTTCGAGCAACATTTGTTATATATCCATTCCATCCATCCATAAGTAAAGTACGAGTCGTATAAATTGTTAGTTAGACTTTGATACAAAAAAAAAAAAAAAATAAGTATAGTTATATATTTATTTATGTATTTTGTGCACAGATTAATTGCTGATATAATAATGAAAATTAAAAAATTGTATATATAAGTGTATATATATATTTATATATACATATATATATATATATATATATGGCCGACCATTAAGTGCACAATAATTTAACGAGCCAATTTTTTTCAAGTTTAAATTAAATTGCTAAATCTAATATAAAAAAATATTTGCTTAAAAGTCGTAAGAAAAATGCGCAAAGTTTTATGCGAAAATTTAAAGGTTGAATATTTTTTGGTGGATTTTTGGACGTGTTTCTTAGACTAAATCCTTGCAAAAGTTTTGCTAACATTTTAGTTACCAAAACGCTCTCGAGATGATCTTAATACATTTTGAGTGTGTTCGTTTATTTTATAAAAATCTTGTGCATCTATTTTATTTTATATTAATATATATTATTTAATATATAATATATCTGAAATAAATTCCAATTACATTTATAGCGAGGTTTCTAAATTATTTATACTATAATATATAGGCATTACCTAAAAAACAAAAATTGCAAGATTTCAGTTACCAATACCCTCACTAGATGGTCGTCATTATACATTTTGAGTGCATTCGTTTATTTTTAGGCTTCCATGGATCCCGAAAAATATTTTCGAAAGGAGTTCTAATTACATTCACGGCAAGACTACTAAATGATTTATAACATATAAGCATTACCTAAACATTTGTGAACCTGTGACGTCACAAAAAAATGTTTTTTTTTGTTAAATATTTGGGAAGAGAGTTTATTAATTAATTAATTATTATTGTTGTCAATTTATCTACACATGAAAAAAATTTTGTCAATTTTATATAATTAATTTATATTAATCTAACAAAATTCAGCAATACTGCCTGCAAAGATTTAAAAACTATTGTATATCGATAAGTAACCATTTCATGTGACTACTTTGCATTCAAACTAAATTTGCGCATCACTAACGAAAGTAATCGTATTAGTGGTGACTATAAAAGCCGCTGCACGGAGCGAATAAATTCATTCTCTTTCGAACTTCTAAGCAGCTTACATCTTTTAGTTTAGTAGTATTTTGGAAGTTATCATTTTATCAAAATTAGTTTATTATTTTTATTAATTTTTATGTCAAGCCATCGACTAACTTTGGAGCTTGAAGCATTTTAAAGCATTACATCTCTCTTAAATTTTACAATAAAAATTATATATTTGGATTTTCTATTTTTGCTATGAACAGGATAAAAGCTTTTTTAAAGTCATATTCACAAGTCTTTAAGCTTGACTATTGTCGATTTATTTCTTTAATCTTTATATTAAATGTTTACAATTTTCTAAAATAAAAAGCTGAAATTACAGCAAAAAATACAAAAAAAAATTTGGTACAGTCGAGCCGGTTCCCGACAGTGTAATATCCTGCACTTTTTCTCTCAAAAAAATTGTTCCTGCATATTCCTGCTAAGAACTTTCCAATTGCAACTACTTTTTTTGGTCAAATTCGATATTTATACCTATAAGCTCCGAAAATTGTTACCGATTGTAATGAAACTCGAAAGTTACGTCAAAAAAGCTATTTATTGGGGTAAGTTTTAAGTTGATATGTTGGGGGGTGTGGGAGAAATCAAATTGGGTAAGCCAATTGCAGGGGTTGGGGGGTCCGCATCGATCATTCATGTTCATTAAAGCCACATGAATCAGCTTACCAAAATTTGTGATTCGAGGTCACTTGTAGCCATAATTAGGTAGAGTTTGCTGTATTTGTCCAGATGCTTGAAATCATAACGCATCGCTAAATCGTTAAATTTCAGATGAAAATATTAAACGGTGTGGTAAAAACCGCGAAAATCTGCTGCGGAGAATCGGGGAACGATATTGACATGATTAAACCAAACTTCATCTTCTGAGGAAATATACGCACCAGCTGGTAAAGTTTGATGTCTCTAGCTCTTCTAGTCTCCGAGATCTAGGCGTTCATACGGACGGAGGGATAGATGTACATGGCTGAGACGCTACCCGAGGTTATGATAAACATTTTGGTATCAAGGACTTGGGGTCTGCCGCGCCTCCTTCTGTACGTTACATACATTGCACAAATCTACAGGGTATAAAAAAAACCTTTTTTTGATAATATAAATAATATTTATTTATTTTTAATCAAACAAGCCACTTTTTTTAAAAATAGCTGATAAAAAAATATTATTTATTAACTATTAAGCAAGTTCATTCTTCTTAACAGAGTTTGCTACAATAATTATCTTTCCCGTTGTCAACTCAACTTCTGTAGCGATCCCAAAAAATTTTTCTCTTTTGTTAATTCAAAACGTAAATCTTCCTTATTTCCTGCATCGCTATATTTAAAAAATGTAAGCTCTTCTAAAAATTCTGAAATCGCTGACATTTTTGCCAATTTTTTCAAACCACCTATTCTGTCTAATAGCACTGACCCTAACTATCCCTATAACCTTCCTCATTCTAATCTTATTCCTTCTTCAAAGATCTTAGAAACCGACGTGTTGCAATCCCTACTGTCCGTTAAGTCATCCATCTCCCCTGGCCCCGATGCCATTCCTAGTTGCGTTTTAAAGCATTGTGCTCACTCTCTTGTTATGCCATTATCTGTTCTTTTCCGCAACTTCTTTAAAATATTCTTGTCTTCCGGCCATCTGGAATGAATCCTTTATTATCCCTATTCATAAAAAAGGTTCCAAGTCCAACATTGAGAACTACCGTGGTATTGCCAAGCTTTCATCAATTCCTAAAGTTTTTGAAAGGATTGTCTCATCACAATTGCAACATAATCGTCGTTCTTTAAAGTCGGCACTCCCAACATGGGTTTATAAAACGTCGGTCCACTTCTACTAACCTTTTAGAACTTTCGTCTCTTATCAATCTAGCTTTTACCGAAAAAAAGCAAACTGATGTCATTTATACTGACTTCAGTAAAGCATTTGACTCGGTAAACCATAATCTTCTTATTGTAAAACTCTCACGTCTGGGGTTTCCGTCTTGCCTTTTAAGTTGGATTTCATCCTACTTATCAAATCGAGTCCAAAAGGTAGTTTTTAAAGGCTGCAAATCTAAAGAAATTAAGGTCACGTCTGGGGTACCTCAAGGTAGCTCATCTTGGCCCTCTTCTTTTTAATTTATTTTTAAATGATCTCCCGCAAGTAATCAAATCTTCTTGCATTCTTATGTATGCGGACGATGTCAAACTTTGTCTGTCCTATTCCGATAAAAATAAGCATTTACTTCTTCAGCATGATTTTGATAACATGGAATCTTGGTGCAATACCAATCTATTCTTTCTAAACAAGTCAAAATGTAATCTTATGACGTTTTGTCGTTCTGCTCCTTATTTGGTTACTTACTCTTTAGAATCTTCTATCTTAGATCGAGCGTGTCTCCGACATTGGTGTTTTGTTCGGTCATAATCTTAAATTGAACAAGCATATTTGCAACATCGTCAATAAAGCTAAAGGTGTTCTTGCTTTTATTAAGCGTTGGTCTTAAGAGTTTGACGACCCTAACACTATCAAACTTCTTTATATCTCTCTCGTCCGTCCTATTTTAGAGTATTGTTCTTGCGTTTGGAGTCCTCAATACCATGTTTATCAAGACATGATTGAGTCCGTACAAAAGCAATTTCTCCTTTTTGCACTTCGTGGCTTAAACTGGGACCCAAACATCCGACTGCCGCCATATTCTGATAGACTTCGCCTTATAAAATTGCCTTCTTTAAATCATCGCAGAACATGCCATGGCGTGTTATTCTTGCGTAAGCTGTTACTGGGTCTTATCGATTCTAATGTACTTCTTAGCAAAGTTACTTTTGTCATTCCTTCTAGAGTAACTCGTAATTTTCAGCCTTTAGCCCTACAATTTTGTAGATCTAATTATGCTTTACACGATCCTTTCCGTGTCTTATGGTCTAATTATAATAACTTCTATAATTTCCTCTCTTTCGAACAGTCCATTCAATCTATCAATTCTTCTATCCTCATTTATCTTGATTGGCCACTACGAGCATCCTTGACCAATACTATATTATGAATGTTCCTTCGCACTTTTTTCTTATATTTTTATTTATTTATTTTTTGTTATTTTTGATATGTTTAATTTTTATCTTGCTTCCTTTTTTCAACTTTTTTATTGTAAATCCAAGTGTCTGGGCAGTTCTTGATGTGAAAAGGTGCATATCATTAAAAATTTCACCCATCGGGCTGGATACGCGGATTAGTTATACCTTGTATTTTTTTTTTCTAAATAAATTTACTATTTTTTTTAAACTGTTGCACTCCTTAAATAAATAAAATAAAAAATAAAAATAAAAACAAACTAGTTTTTAGAACTTTTTAAAAAATAGTTACCAACGTTTCGATTAAAGATTTATTCATAAAAATCCACTTAAATCATTTGGTCAACAAAAACTGAAATATTTTTTCCAACTCGTTACTCATCTCTTCATCTCTCTTGCCATCCATTG
The DNA here is from genome assembly GCA_037043745.1 of Chymomyza amoena. Classification (NCBI taxonomy): domain Eukaryota; kingdom Metazoa; phylum Arthropoda; class Insecta; order Diptera; family Drosophilidae; genus Chymomyza; species Chymomyza amoena. Next base: position 12,339 of record JBAMAX010000683.1, read on the forward strand.
TTACTAATGCGCTTTTGTATCTTTTGTCGGCGCTTTGGCATTTCCATCAATAAATTGCCAAAAACAAGTTTTCCAGAGTTTTGATTTTTTTTTTCTCTCGGTTTTTTTCTTTTTTCATTTGCTTTGTATTTTCATTAAGGGTTACAAGCAACAACAACAACAACAGCTAAATGATCTTTAGAACTTGTCGTTGGCAATGAAATCAAATTTGAAAATTTGCATATTAAAAAGGCAGCAAACTCCCCTTCCTTCCCTCAAGCAGTTGTCAAAATGCAGCTCTGCAGGGTTAGATACACACGCATACACACACATACATACATTTATACTCTCTCTATCTCTCTCACACACACACACACACACACACTCGCCGTGTTGTGCGTAATTATAAAAGGTCAGGCTTGAGCGATGGAAACGGGCAGAAAGCAAACATTTGGCATTTTGAGTTCCCGCAGGACTTACACACACACATAGATACAGATATAGACAGACACACACACTAGCTTCGTAATTGCATGGCAAATGTATCTGTGCATATCTGTTGGCTTGTATCTGTGTATCTGTTATTGGTAATTGTATCTTTTGGGCTGCCATATGGAGTGGCCATAAATCTGCTGCATTCGACACATTTGCCACTTGGCAGCAAAGCGCCCTGATGATGAGCTATGCGATTTCTATGCAAATCCAAGCAACTTCCACTGCCACAGAGCTGAGCTCCAAAAAAATGAATTCGAATCCGAATCCAAAAAAAAAAAATATTACTTAAGAAGAAGCAGCAGCAGCGGAGGCAGCGGCACTCATTTTAATTGAAATGCAAATTTTCGCGCTTGTTGTTGCTGCTGCTGTTATTGTTGCCCCCGTTGTTGTTGTTATTGTTGTTGTTCTTATTGTTGTGGCATGGCGGAGTTTTTTTTTGTTTTTTCTAAGATCACGCGCCTAATCAGATTACAATTCCAAAACACGATCAGAAACGACTGCACAACAAAAATATATGTAAGACTTTAGCCTAGCTGCATCTAACAGATACTTTTGTATCTATAACTATTTGTATCTTTTAGCGCTTGTTTTTGTATGGCGGACTTGGTAACTTAAAACCCCAAAACGCCGCTGCCTCGAAGCTTTTGTAGCTGAGCATTGCTTTGTCTGCCAAAATGCTCTTGCCAACTGTACAGATACTTTATGGCTAAGAACAATTGTCTTTCGAAAAAATTATATATATCAGTTCCTATAAGCCCTACAAGGACTAGAGGGCCGTAGAAATTGGCTTTTCAAATTGGAGCGACTTTTGAAATTTTTATTCCCTGTACCCTGAGAAATGTATAAAACATATAGAAGGAGTCGTCTGGTAGAAACCCCAAAGTTACCCTAAATCTATGATCAGGGCTGAATAGAGAAGTCGATATACGCGTCTGTCCGTTTCGGAAACGCCTAGATCTCAGTAGATGGTGAGAGCTAGAGTAACCAAACTTTCACATGTAGATCCCATATTGTTCCATAGGACGACTAAGTGTTACTTTGTACTTTTTTGATATAGGGGATAAAATACATAGTTCCCATGTGGGTGTTTGAGACGATCTCGGCAAACAGAAAAGTTTTAGATGGATAATTCGTATTGTTCATGAAGATATCGTGACCAAATTTGGTAGCTATATGATAGTTTTTTACTGGTTCCCATAGTACTGTGACACAATTATTAAATAACTTACAATCAAAGATCTGAATGCTGAATTATAGTTCATATATCTTCTATAGGAACAGATCGGCAAAAACAACGAATTTTGTGTAAATCAAACTATTTTGCTATGACCGATTGGTTTTATTGGAGCTATATAGATATAGTACGACCAGATTTGGATTTGGAAATTTTGTACAGTGCTTAGGAACTGTACCAAATTTAGGAATATCAAATCTGGTTGACTCATATTATATCAGCACACATACGGAACTCAAGTCTTGTCAAAAAATCGATTTTTTGTACAAAATCGGCCCTGTGTTTCGTTTGTTTGATATAGATCAACCGATATTTGTGCAAATATTGGCATTCGGAGTTTTTTAAGTGTTCTAAAAGTACCAAATTTCATCCAAATCGGTTGACTATATCTTATAGCTCCCATAACGACAATCGGTCCAAAAACACGTTTTCTTATACAAAAGTCGATTTTGTGTCGATTGGTTCTATGGGAGCTATATGAATATAGCGAACCGATCTTTGATGAAATTTGGTACAGTACTGTGGGAAATATTATAAAATCGTTTAACATACCAAATTTGCGTTACGATGATCTTCATAAACAAACGAATTATTGCATCTAAAAACTTTTTTGTTTTTTGAGAAGTCGACCTGAAACACCCCAATGGGAGCTATCATAATCTTATTCCCGACTATCAAAAAAGCTAAAATAAACTTGTCTCCTATAAAATAATATGGGTTATGCTAAATTTTGGGATCGCTGAAACAGAGTCCGAGGCTCAAAAAACCTCAGAAAAGTGTTTTCTGGCATAGTCCCAAAAAAATCGCCTTTTGATTGAATACTTTTGGCAGTTCTCTCAAAAGCTCGCTGTGCTGAGGGTTCGGATTCAGCAAACTTAAAAACATATACGAAACCGTTTTTGTATTCCTAGAGTTTTTTTGAGATTTACCTCTAGCAAAAAATATTTTATCTCAAACTACCCAAGTAGAGTGGGGGGGGGCTCAGCAGCCGACATCTATGCTGGGCAGTTGGGGCTGGTGACGCGAATATATAGCCTATCCCTCCCAAATGTCAACCTCACCTTCACGTGGTACCCCCCGTTTAGAACGAACGAGGCTCTGACGACCGAGTAAAGGCGGGATAACCTTTTAATAGGCGAGGAGAAAACTCCTTCACCACGCCGGCCTGGAGGCGGACCGGCAGCCCCGGATCCAGGATCGGATGCAGAAGGCCAATCCCCTACTCATCTTAAATCAACGGATTACAGAAACCAAGAGGCCCTATGCTCCACTTAGGAGCCAAGGGAAAATATATACTGAAGTAGAGTATTCCACACGTCTAGTTCTAACCAAACTAAATTTATTTTTTTTTCATCAATTGTTTTTTCGGGCTGTTTGCGAGGCTGTACAAAAACTATCCAATGACCATATAAAAACACTATATAGTACTATACTTAAGTATATATATAACAAATGTATCTGTATCTCACTAGCTAGCTAGCAAATGTCTGCCCGTCAGCAAGTATCTCATGTATCTCATGGATGTGCAATTTGTAGCTCTAGACAATTTTCAAGGGGAGCCAAAGAGCTTTTCTGTAGATCTATGTGGCAACCTGTGTAAGTATCTTTATATGCTTGTTTGGATTATCCAAAAAGATATCGCATATACCTGAGCTTCGACGTAATTAGAACGAAAAGTACGTTTAGGGCATTGAAATGTATCTAGCGAATTCCAATTACTGAAGCGTTAAGGATCTTATATGCATAACAGAGCGTAATCCGATATGCCTACGTCACGTGGCCCAGCACACTTGCTGGGAAAAAACTCTAAAAATTAAAATTAAAATTCGAAAAATAAAAACACAATCTACCGATAAGGTAGTTTTAAAGTAACACGTTTTTATTTAGTGTTCCTGATGGGCGCTGTTGCCGCATTTCACTCAAGACGCCCTTTGCATAAATTACATATATGTATAAGTTATATATATATTTGATTGTGTCTGTATGTGTGTGTGTGTCGTAATCGAAACTTGTGGCAGCTGCTTAAGAGCTAGCCCTACCCCTACCCTATAAACTATAAACTGGCTGCTGCTGCTGCTTCTGGCCTACCCTGACTTGATTATAATAATTTGTACAAGAAATAATAAATTTGCTTGCCTCTAGGAAGTGGGATGGCACCCAAGAAGCTACATCAAGCACCAAGTAAGCACCCATAACACCCGGCCAGAACTTCTTCTTCTTCTTCTTCTTCTTTTCATATTTTTTTTTTCTTACCTTGGTGCTTCTGTGTTGCAATATGCAAATGAGCGACGAAGAGACGACGCCTGCAGCCGGCTTTGGACTTACTAATGGTTAATGGGCAACCCTCTCAGGGTTAATAAGGAAAGGTGTTTAATTGTCAGATGTCTTGCCCGAAATTATTGAGCCATTGTGACGACACACACACACACGCATACACGTTTGGGGGTAAAAACGTGCCCTGACCTGGTCAGACTGAGACTGAGGCAGGTTACAGCCGTAGAAAGTTGCATGCATTCTTGGGAGGATCATATTATTATCATATTATTGATTGATGCAACTGACAGTTGCTTAAGAGATCTGCATAACTTCCTTAGCAATTTTTTACCATTAGGCTAATGCTAGAAGAGAAAATGTTTATATGCGCTGTTGCCGCATTTCATTTTTGGTAGGGTTTTCCTGCTCCTGGACCCTTTGGGTTGGTGAAGGCATTTATGATTTGTTAGTAGAAGCTGCTGGAAATCGTAAATTTATTTTGAAAATAATGTTCAGCATTGACCCGGTTATGGATTCGGGAAAGCTTGATTCATTCAGGCAGTTGAATATTGAGGAATTCACAAGCTATAGGGGAGGGTGGGGCAAAACGCGCCACTTGGGAAATTATGCAACCTGGATTTTTAACGAACTTACTTAAAAGTAAGTTTTTATAGTTGTTTGCGGGTGATGAACACAAAAATTAAATCGGCTTGACGAAGTTTTAGCTTACTTTTGCAACACGCGTTACCCAGGGGGGCAAAACGCGCCCCTTAGCGTTGGACAAAATGCGCCACGCTTTTTTGGTTTGGGCCCACGGATCGTCACGTTTTCTGGCATCTTTACCGATCCCGAGCCTATGAAATCTTTGGCACAAAAGGAACAGAGCAAACAAGCAAAAAAAAATTCAGCCGCACCGAAATAATCGAGGCCGCCTGCGTTAGGCCGCAAAATTGAAGAAATTTATAATTTTCTTGACATTTCCCTAATAAGATTTCTTTATAAAGTTGCCAATTTAATCTGTCATTTTATGTTTCCCACTGTTTTTAGTAATAAACCCCGCGAAAACCGCGTTTTCTGGTATGGCGTGTTCCCACAGGTGGCGCTTTTTACCCCAAGGTGGGGCATAGTCTTTCATGAAATTCAATATTGGAGGCACTTAGAGCAGCTAGAATCATCTGCTCTAACTTATAATTATCTTGATTAGCATCATTGCTCGGGACTAGGAGCTGCTTACACGACCTAAGCCGATTGATGTTGCACTATGAACCAAGATCAGCTGATAATTACAAAGCCAAAAAATGGCGGACGTAAAGTCGGGCGCGGACGACTTTAGGATACCCTGTACCACTAGCTTGTAATAAAGTCCGATTTCTTCACAAAAAACCAAAAACAGAAGAATTTTTAAGCAAAAATTTTTTTTTGACCGATCCTTCCTATGGGAGCTATATGATATAGTCAACCGATTTCAATAAAATTTGACACGGTGCTTAGATACCTTATAAAAGATATGAATGCCAAAGTTATTTCAAATATCTTTACAAACAAAACACATCGAATTTTGTATAAAAAACGTGTTTTTGGACCGATTGGTCCTATGGGAGCTATATGATCTAGTCAAACGATTTGGATTAAATTTGGTACAGTGCTTAGAACTATAAAATACTCACGAATGTCAAATTTGGTCTCAATATCTTATCAAACAAACGAAACACAACAAATTTTGTTAAAAAATCGATGTTTTGGAAGATCGGACCTATGGGAGCTATATGATATAGTCCACCGATTTTGTTCAAATTTGGCACATTGCTTAAGTGGTCTAAAAATTTCCAAACGCCAAATCTGGTTAGGATATCTTTATTAAAAAACGAAATATAGCCAATTTTTCTTTAAAAAAGTTATTTTGGCCGATCGGTCCTATGGGAGCTATATGATATAGTCAACCGATTTTGATCAAATTTGGTACAGTGATTGGGAACTATAAAAAACTTTCGATTGCCAAATTTGGTTACGATATCTTCATAAACAAACGAATTATTCATCTAAAACGCTTTTTTTGGTCGAGGTCGTCTCAAACACCCCCATGGGAGCTATATAATTTATCCCCGATATCAAAAAAATAAAATAAACTTGCCTCCTATGGAATAATATGGGATCTAATGTGAAAGTTTGGTAACTCTAGCTCTTACCATCTCTGAGATCTAGGCGTTCACACGGACGGACGGACGGACGGACGGACAGACGGACAGACGGACATGGGTATATCGACTTCCCTATTCACCCTGATCATATTTTAGGTAACTTTGGGGTGTCTCCGACGTCGTAAATTTAAATGCTGGACTGACGAAATACTGGCGAAGAGCAACCCCTGCGTTTCGATCCACAAAGAGCCACTGGTTAATAAATTAGGAGCAGACGATTCACCATTGACTAATAAGAGATCTACTGGTTTCATCTACATCTATCTGTGACAGTAGCTATTAAGATTTAGGAACTGCAGAGATGTATTTGTTTCGCATCACCCAAATACTTTTCCAATAGCTGGTAAAAAAAAAAATGTGTGTACAAAATTCATATTACAGAAACTATTGGGACTTAATACCTAGGTAAGAAGGGCATACCAGATTTGTGCAATGTATGCGTTACATAGTCCGTTGACAGATGGAGGCGTGACAGACCCCAAGTCCTTCATAGCAAAATGCTTATTATAACCTAGGGTACCGTCCGTCTGTATGAATACCTAGATCTCGGGGAGTATAAGAGCTAGAAATACGAAACTTTACCACCTGATACGCATATTTCCTGAGAAGATTAAGTTTGTCAATATCTTCACCCGTTCCCCCGCAGTTCATGGTTTTTGGGCAAACTGTTTAATATTTTCATCTGAAATTTGACAGAGCGACGCGTCATGATCTCAAGCATCCGAATGCCAAAAAAAAGAAACAAAATCAGATACAAAAAATGGCGGACGTAAAGTCGGGCGCGGACGACTTTAGGATACCCTGTACCACTAGCTTGTAATAAAGTCCGATTTCTTCACAAAAAACCAAAAACAGAAGAATTTTTAAGCAAAAATTTTTTTTTTGACCGATCGTTCCTATGGGAGCTATATGATTTAGTCAACCGATTTCAATAAAATTTGACACAGTGCTTAAATATCTTTAAAAAGATATGAATGCCAAATTTATTTCAAATATCTTTACAAACAAACAAAACACATTGAATTTTGTATAAAAAACGTGTTTTTGGACCGATTGGTCCTATGGGAGCTATATGATCTAGTCAAACGATTTGGATTAAATTTGGTACAGTGCTTAGGAACTATAAAATACTCACGAATGTCAAATTTGGTCCCAATATCTTAACAAACAAACGAAACACAACAAATTTTGTTAAAAAATCGATTTTTTGGAAGATGGGACCTATGGGAGGTATATGATATAGTCCACCGATTTTGTTCAAATTTGGCACATTGCTTAAGTGGTCTAAAAAATTTCCAAACGCCAAATCTGATTAGGATATCTTTATTAAAAAACGAAATATAGCGAATTTTTCTTTAAAAAAGTTATTTTGGCCGATCGGTCCTATGGGAGCTATATGATATAGTCAACCGATTTTGATCAAATTTGGTACAGTGATTGGGAACTATAAAAAACTTTCGAATACCAAATTTCGTTACGATATCTTCATAAACAAACGAATTATTCATCTAAAACGCTTTTTTTTTGTCGAGGTCGTCTCAAACACCCCCATGGGAGCTATATAATTTAGCCCCGATATCAAAAAAATAAAATAAACTTGCCTCCTATGGAATAATATGGGATCTAATGTGAAAGTTTGGTAACTCTAGTTCTTACCATCTCTGAGATCTAGGCGTTCACACGGACGGACAGACGGACAGACGGACAGACGGACAGACGGACATGGGTATATCGACTTCTCTATGCACCCTGATCATATTTTAGGTAACTTTGGGGTGTCTCCGACGTCTCCTTCTATATGTTACATACATTTTCGGCTTGCATAAACTTAATATACCCTTGGTACCATGCGGTACAGGGTATAAAAATTCGACTTTCAGGCGACTATTAAGCAGATTTTTCTTCTTTCTTAATATTTTTCTGAATTGTGAATCCCCATTCCACTTCATATTAATCTCAGCGAGTCAGGGCTCTGACATAACCTCAAAAAATGCACTTGGATGCTGTAATTTGTTAGTTCTCTTAGAAACCCAATGTACTGAGTTTTTGTGGATATCGAATTCGGTTTTATTGGCCTTAAAAGCAAATGAAAAACATATATGTATATTATGATTTCCTTTATCTCCTATTGAAGCATAAGGCGTCTGCAATTTCCATATTCCCTCGAACTCGATTTTGTGCTATATTTCATAATTCGTTTCAGCTTAACAACAGAGATTTCATTTCAGCTCCCGTGGATCTTCTTTAGGTTGTACGTGTTATTCCAACTCTGCGCCCCATTAAACTGATTATTTTTGGATCTCAGAAAACTGATGGGCTGGATCTTCTTGAACGTCGAATTCGGATTTAGCGTATACAAAAAGCAATTTGGTACATCAGGTGTGGAAAAAATTATTCATGGAGTGTTTTCTATTTGGACACACAAAAATAATCGATGTAGCGATTTGGAGACCAGATTTTTAGAAGCGCTCAATCTGAGTTCGTGCTCTAAAGCATCCTCAGCACGCTTAACGCCTTGACATAATCTCAAAGATCCACATTAAAAAAGTATTTCGGAGGTTTCTTCAGAAATCTGAGCTGTTCAAATTTTTTTTTACGTACTTTTTTGATTCTGGGAACCCAAAAACATGAGGAAAACATCGCCGGACAACCAGCTAGAAAAAAATGATGTGGGTTTTGCTGAAATTCGAATCCTAGCCCAGAAAACTTGCAACACAACAGGTAACCGATGTAACTTCAAAGACTCATTGTTTTGCTGATTATCTCAGTAGTCTGATGGGCTCCAGAACGTCTTAATAGAGCCTCAGCGACTCAAAAAAGTATTTTGGCAGGACCTAAGATGCTGGAACTATTTTTGTGAGCGTTGAATCTGAAACCGCTTTCAAAGATTCTGAGAAACTCAAAGAACTTTATTAAAAAAGCATTGCCGGACAACCTGCTCAGAAACTTAAAATAACGTGGAGCTTTTGTACCAATTTGTCAGATTCGGCTGAATTCTGAGTCTGAGTCTTAGTTCGTAAATGTCCAAGCATTACCGATCTCAACGAACTTCATCAAAAAAGTATTGCAGAGGTTTTCTCAGAACCTGATATAGTGGATTTTCTCGACCTTAGATTTAGTTTCAGCGACACCAAAAACATAAGTAAAGCCAACTATGTGGATTTTGTGAAGTTAAGGCAGGTTGCTGAAACCGAATTGTAGCTTTAAAATCAAGTTTTCGGTAGTTTATGTAAGTGCCCTGACGGGCTGGAGATCTATGAACCTCGGATATAAACTCATTGACTTTGCAGGCTGAAGTTATTATTATATAAACCTGAGGCTTTTTGTGCGCGCCTAGTCTCGAATCCGGCTCCAACAAACCCATTAAAAAGGTTTGGTTCTTAGAAGCCTGACATGCTGGATTTTCTTAACGTAGACTCAGTTTCAGGGATCTGGTATAAAAAATATTGCCGATCAAATTATCTTGAAAAAAATTGTTGCTTGGTGTTTTTGACTTTAGAATATGGTTGATAAATCAGAATCTAAGCTCCGCGTGACATAAAGCTTCCGACATAACTTCGAAAAACGTCTATATATGTGATCATATGGCTTCGGGGGTGAACAAAGTGCCGCTACGAGGCTCCTCCATTTGCCTCTATCATGCGCCAGGCTCCTTGACTCTTGTTGGTTCTGAAAACGTCAGCTTTCAGATTCTGCCTCCAGGTCAATGATGGTTTGCCCTTGCAACAGCTGCCTTAAGGGTTCCTGTTGACGGCACTGCGGGTTATCTCGATTGGGACTCTTTTCGGCACGAGCCAAGCCAGACTCTATTTTCTCTTCAGGATTTCAAGGCGCATCGGTATCTGGTTGCAGCGAGTCCACAAGTCAGCATTCGAGATCATATTAGGTGAGAAAATTCTCAAGATTTGTCCAGAGACAGCGATTGATGATGAAAACTTTCAGCAGTTTGGAGATCAGAGGCTGCAAGGTTCTCCGGTTTCGCAACCATACAAAAGAGTGGAGTTCACGTTGGTACGTTACGTCTTGTGATGATCGTAGAAAAAACGTCTATAGAGACGACCCTTTGGTATTTATCGCAGAAACCTCAAGTGCTGGAGTTCTTTCGGGCAGAACAAGCTCTCAAAACCCTGTCACTCCTATGAGAAGTATAGGACCACAAGAACAAGCTCTTTGGGTTCCACTAATTGAATAAAAATTGTTGGTAAAAAAATGTAACCCCCGACAAATTTTCAACGTAGACACTAGCACCTTGTTTACAAACTAGCTCTCGTGCCGCACCTGCCAACCCTTGTTGCACCAACGACTACAGCTGGCTTGGGGCAGTAACCTACATAAACAATGTTACTTAAGAACTGTGTGTATCTCTTTAAGATACGGCTACTTTAGTCTCCTTAGTTGGAAAAATTGTTTATCAGACGCTTCCAAGATTTGCTTTTCTATAGAATATTTCTTTTTGAGCAGCTACTACTACTACTACGCGATATCTGACCACTTGTGGCATTCCCAGGACCGTCAATCACGGCAACACCCGCGCACACACTGCCTGCCCCCTTTTGTTGCTTTCCCCCGCGCACTTGTTGGCTGCGTGGTGGCCTGCAGCAATGTAAACAGCTCTAATCATTTATCTATTACACAATTACAGCAACAACAACAACAAAAGATACTGACAGACAGCCCAGCCATGCCACCACACGCCTGTTGCTTGCCACAGCCCCCCGACCTTTAGACGTATGTACTGCGTGTAACCCGTAACCCGCACCCCGCCGCCATGTACCTAACGCTTTGTTGTTGCCAATCCCCGGCTGAAAATTTGCACCACAACAACAAAAACAGCAAACAAAAACAACAAACACAACAACAACAACGTGCAACATATTTACAACGCCGCGTTGAAGGCAGCGGTTGAGTTTTCCTTGTTTTTACTTTGTTGCTGCTGTTTTTGTTGTTGTTGTTGCTGCCGCTTTTCTTTTTTTGCAAACCGCTGTTTGTGCAAAAAAAAAAAAAAAAAAAAAAACCAAGCAGGAAAAATGAAAACACGAGGCGCACGCATGAAGAGGGCGGCGGTTTAGAGCGAACACACCGCCTCACCCCTCACCCTGGCTCATGGATTTGTTGTTCCTGCCAACCCTTGGATTTTTTTGTTGTTGTGGCATTTACAACACCTTTTAGCGTGTGTGTGTGTGTTTGTGTGTAAGTGTGTGTGTTTGTGTGTGTGTGCAATTATCACGCGTTTATTGCAAAACAATGCAACTATTGTAACAACAAAAACAAACAGTTGGCAACGCGTTTTATGCGTTGCCAACTTCAAGTCCAGTTGGCCAAAATCTACAACAACAACAATGGCAGAAGAAAGTTGAGTTACTTTTTTTTTCTTTGGTGGCAGCAACGAAAATGGAGGAATACACTGCGTGAGGTAACTGGAGGGATTTTGGGGCAGAAACTTTTTGGCGGTTTTTGAAGAATCTTCGCAATAAAAAATTTGTTTGTCATCTCAAAATCTTATATATAAAATTCTCGTGTCACAATGTTAGTTACCATACTCCTCCGAAACGCTGGAACGATTCTCATGAAATTTTGTGTGCCTATTGGGTAGTTCTGAGAATCGGCTAACATCTATTTTTTATACCCAGGGTAGCCACCCATAACATTTTTTTTAAATTCTGACCAAACTTCTTCGAAACGACTGGAACGATTGTCAGATTAACTAATATTTTTTAGGTAATTGATTTTGTCATATAAATATAGTTATGTTACGGGTGTTCTCATGAACGCGTCCATGAATTTCAAATCTGACTTTTGTGTCTATTAGAGGTAGTCAATACGGAGATTTTTTGGAAGAAATGCAACGAATCAAATAAATCATCAATCTAATCGTACTGCCCAGGAACGTGAAGATCGCAATGAACATGAAAAAAAAAAATTCGGTCAAGACAGACCCATGAAGCGCGACATTCGACTAATAGTTTGCAATCGAGCTGCAAACTAATCTAAAAATCTTATATTTTTTCAGATAAGCTAACTAGAGAATCTTACGATGTTTATTCACTTTAAGAGTATTCAAAAAGTTTGAGCAGGACAACGTCTGCCGAGCCCTCTTAGTTATTTTATACTTTTTAGTTTGCATTGCTTTTAAAGCGTGTTTTTTTTTTTAAACTATAATCCTTTATTTGTAAGACCAAGAACTATTTTTATTACTCCTAATGATTGTCATCAGTCCTTGACCCCTGTGCAAATTTTCAAGGTGATCAGACTTTTAAAAACTTCGTATTGAAGAATTTTTATTTTATGATTTTTAAATAAAAACAAAAATTCTCATTTAAAAAATGTTTTCTACTTTTTAGTTCGGATTGCGTGTATTATTGATTTTTAATTATAATCTTTTCATTCAAGCAAGAACTATTTTTTAATCCTGATTCTAGTCAGAATATCAGATAAAAGTTAGTATAAAATTCTATATCTATCTGAGCTCTGTACATATTCACAAGGTGATCAGACTTTTTGAAATTGATGAAAATTACATTAATTAAAAATGGCGTACGTAAAGTCGGGCGTGGACGACTTTTAGGATACCCTGTACCACTAGCTTGTAATAAAGTCCGATTTCTTCACAAAAAATCAAAAACAGAAGAATTTTTAAGCAAAAATTTTTTTTTTAACCGATCGTTCTTTATGGGAGCTATATGATATAGTCAACCGATTTCACTAAAATTTGACACAGTTCTTAATTACCTTAAAAAAGATCTGAATGCCGAATTTAGTTCAAATATCTTTAAAAACAAACCAAGCACATCGAATTTTTGTAAAAAAAAACGTGTTTTTGGACCGATTGGTCCTATGGGAGCTATATGATCTAGTCAAACGATTTGGATTAAATTAAGTACAGTGCTTATGAACTATAAACCACTCACGAATGTCAAATTTGGTCCCAATATCTTAACAAACAAACGAAACACAACAAATTTTGTTAATAAATCGATTTTTTGAAAGATCGGCCTTATGGGAGCTATATGATATAGTCAACCGATTTTGTTCAAATTTGCCACATTGTTTAAGTGCTCTAAAAAATTTCCAAACGCCAAATCTGATTACGATATCTTTATCAAAAAACGAAATATAGCGAATTTTTCTTTCAAAAACTTATTTTGGCCGATCGGTCCTATGGGAGCTATATGATATAGTCAACCGATTTCGATCAAATTTGGTACAGTGATTGGGAACTATAAAAAACTTTCGAATACCAAATTTGGTAACGATATCTTCATGAACAAACGAATTATCCATCTAAAACCTTTTTTTTTGTCGAGGTCGTCTCAAACACCCATATGGTAGCTATATAATTTATCCCCGATATCAAAAAAATAAAATAAACTTGTCTCCTATGGAATAATATGGGATCTAATGTGAAAGTTTGGTTACTCTAGCTCTTACCATCTCTGAGATCTAGGCGTTCACACGGACGGACGGACAGACGGACGGACAGACGGACGGACAGACGGGCATGGGTATATCGACTTCTCTATTCACCTTGATCATATTTTAGGTAACTTTGGGGTGTCTCCGACGTCTCCTTGTATATGTTACATACATTTTCGGCTTGCACAAACTTAATATACCCTTTGTACCATACGGTACAGGGTATAAAAAGTTTTTATTTTTTACAAACTCTTTTTAATTATTTGATATTGTCAATAACGAAATGAATAGAATTGCTTTTCTGGCAAAGATTACGCTGAAAATCAAAGAATGTCGAGCAAATCTGAAGCTAATCTGTCATCTTTGTTATCTGCATCATATATACGCCAGAGTTCAAAATTGAGTTCTTTCTATAAATAAAATAGATGTTTTCCAATTTGAAATCTTCTAGATAGTTGTAGATATTGCACTGTTACAATATGCAAAATCCTAGAGTTATTATAAAATTCCAATTTGTTGAGTCACGCCAATAAAAAAAAAAAACGATTAGATAAATTTATGTGGATTGAGACGCAAATTTTACGAATCCGCGCTTCTTTTCGCTCTAGGACGCTTAGTTTACGAGGTATAGCCACTTGAAGTTGGAAAAATAAACTAAGGCTTAGGTCTTCGAAGCTTATTTTACATAAACTTTGGCTGACTAAAGAATAATGAAATTAACATAGCTTACATCTCCCTAAAAACGAATATTATTTATAAACTTTTGATCTTGTGAAATAAAAAACTCATATCAAAGCCCACTTAAATTTTTGTCACGTCACGCCATACATATATTTAAATCGGTAAACTCGAGTGCTGTCAGCCTTATAAATATGGCTTGCTAATTGCTGCTTGCGTGCTTCTATGGTGCAAATGTAACGTCACGCCAAAATGAATATTTATTAAACGTCAATAAGACTAATCAAGCAAAGGATTTTATTGCTTAAAATATTTTGAGGCCAACGTTAGAAATTTCATAGAGTCAATTTATGTCCAAAAATTTTCTATTGATACTTGAGTATACATTTCTTTTTTTGAACTCGAAAATTGTTTTTTACCAAAATATGATTATTTACCGAACTATAGCGACAGTGAATAACATGAAAGTTAAAATTATTTTTGTTTTCCTGAATGGGTTGCTCACAAAAAGGTAAGGCACTGCGACCAGACAATCTTTTGTAACGAAAGATTTTACATTCAACTAAAAAAACAACCTTAATATAGTGAACAGCCTTGATACTGTGAACAGGTCTTGCAATAATTAGTTCATTATATTCAGACACGACTGTATATTAACTATATCACCATTTTCTTTTAATCCTTTTCTCCGAAAAGTCTTCGCCTATATGGATTACCAAATACTAACTTCTATTATGTTGTGGCGCTCTCAGTCACCCAATTTGATATCTCTTGTTTTTCTTAAATTTTGTTCTACTCGGTTGAGCCAAAGATTTAAAAACTATTGTTTATCGATAACTAACCATTTCATGTGACTACTTTGCATTCAAAGAAATTTGCGCATCACTAACGAAAGTAATCGTTTAGCGTGGCCTATAAAAGCCGCTGCACGGAGCGAATAAATTTATTCTCTTTCGAGCTTCTAAGCAGCTTTATCTTCTAATTTAGTACTATTTTGGAAGTTATCATTTCATCAGGATTAGTTTATTATTTTTATTAATTATTATGTCAAGCCATCGACTTACTTTGGAGCTTGAAGCATTTAAAAGCATTCAATCCCTCTTAAATTTAACAATAAAAATTATATATTTGGATTTTCTATTTTTGCTATGAACAGGATAAAAGCTTTTTTAAAGTCGTAGTCACAAGTCCTTCAGCTTAACTATTGTCGATTTATTTCTCTAATCTTTAGTTTAAATATTTACAATTTTCTATGATAAAACATAAATAAAGAAAAACTTTAAACGCTCAACTCACTCCCAAAAAAACTTTTTGGCAGACTTCAAAAAAAGGAGGCGACTCCAGCTGCTGCATGTGGCAAGTACTCTACCCTCGGCAGTGTATTCAATAAAGTATCTTTTTCAAAACAACAACAACAAACAAATTTTTGCGCGTGTGAATTTTTCAACTGTTGCTAGCACTTCTCTTGTTGTTGTTGTTGTTGTTGCTGTTGTTATGCAATTTGCTTTGTTGTTGTGCCCTCTGCGGCTGTTGTTGTTGTTGCGCCTTTTTGGCAAAACCCAAAAGGTCAAAAGGTTCGCAAACATATGCACACACACACACACACACACACATATATACAGGCTGCGCTGTCCTGTTGATGTCCTGCGGCGCAACTCATGCTGGCGCTGCCAACGTCAACAGCGACGTCAGCTGCGCATTTAATTGCTGTCAATCTTATTTTTTAAAAAGGGAAAGTGCTGCACTTTGTGCTGCCGAAAAAAAATAAAACAATGCGCCATGTTTATGTCTAATTAACGGTAATTAACGCATTAAATGTGCGTGTGTGTGTGTGAGTGCAAGTGAAAGTGGTGTGTGCGCTCTGTCTGTGTGTCACTCAATTGCAAGTAACGGCAAACTTATCTTTAGGCCCCTCTGAGTGCCTTTAACACACACAAAAAAAAAGCTCAAAATTCAAATGTCACACAAATTAAATCAATTTGCTGCACACACACACACGCACAGGCTGCCGAATCAACCAACCAAAAACAACGCTAATATGACACTTTAACAGTTAGCGAGAGAGACACACACACACACACACGCACACAACTAATAATAAAAAATCATAATTTCAATCAAAGCCAACAGCAACAACAACAACAGCATAGGCACCTGCATAGCGCGCGCTCTTTTACACCTATGCAGTCGGCCACAGCAGCAGCTGAGCACAAATCAAGCGCCGCACTCAAAACGAACACACAACGCTCAGAGCTCAGAGCTCAACCCACAGCCGATGGAAACGAGCGTGCGAACGATGACACCAAAAAACAAACGAGCGCGTGCGCAACTGAGAGCGCCAGAGAGTGAGTGCCACTGAGAATGAGTAAAGCGAAGAAGCAAAAAAAAAATACAACAAAAAAAAAAGAAGAAACTTGCAAGTAAAAGAAATCAAAGCCAAAGCCAAAGCTGTTGAAAAAAAGCAGCATACATGTGTGCCAGTGTGTGTGTGTGCGGGCAGCGCCAGCTTAAGCTCAATTCAATGGCGTTTGGTGCGAGCGAGTGAGCGCCATAAAATAAAAAGCTGCTCTTGTTGTAGTTGTTGTTGCTGCTGCTGCTTTTTTCTTAACTTATTACAACAACGACAGCAACTACAACAAAAAAGTCGCTGCGATGCTGTGACTGCTGTTACTGCTGCTTCCTCTTCTTCAGCGCTGTCGTCGTCGTCAACGTCGTCGACGACTTCTTCGTTCGATGAATGATGTTGGCGCTGGCTGTGTTGTTGCTTTTGCTGCTGCTACCTGCGCAGCGCACATCATACACACACATACTACGCACACATGCCGCCTCACGTGTGTGTCCATTGACGACGTCGACGACGACTGCGATGCCAACGTCTGCTGCTTTGCTCGCCAATCAAATGGGGCGGGGCCTAAATGGGTTTTTTGTTTTGCTTTTTTTTCTTCCTCTACTGCTGCTTCTTCCTGCTGGCCGTGTGACACTTGCCTCTGTGTTGGTGTATCTCTGCATGTGTATGTGCGTATGTGTGCATGTGTCTCTTTAGCTATGTGTGCGTGTGTGTGTGTCGTGTGCTTCTCACGATTTGGTTTTGGTTTTTATTATGCGAATTATCGAAAATTGAGCGTAGCGGCAACAACGTCACATGTGCCCTGAATGAGTGGAGGGAGAGGCCTTTGAGCTTTGAGTGAAAAACATTTGAGTTACATTGAGTTAGTCGGAGCACCTAAAAGGGCGCCGAAAAAAAAGAAAATCCCCAAAATGGAGCTTTACTTGGGATACTTTGTTGGAACTATTTGGTACACTGGAACTATTCCAATTGTTAGCGTATTAAAAATAACAATAAAAAATATATATTTATTTCGGACTCTAGCGTATAGGGTCGTAAAAATAAGTCGGAAAAACCTGCCAACGCATCCATTATTTTTAAAGATAATTCTTCGGAAATAATTTTTTCACTTAAATTGTGGAAATTGTTAGCATTATTTAGGGAAAATATACTCGAATTCTTATAAAAAAGGCTCGAATTTAATAAATTTATTATGTTTGTTTTTGAAAAAGTATTTCTAAGATATTTAAAAAAATATATTAGATATTCTACCAAAATGGTACAAATTCAATCAATTTATTATGTATTTGTTTTTTAAATAGTTTTAATCGGGACCTTGCCTAGATCGACATTATCAACTTTTAATTTATAGAGATAGAAAATTCGTCAATTTTAGACGTTTTTAAATTTCGATCAGCTTAATATTTTGTTTGGTTTTTAATGTACAAAAAAAAATTAAAACGATCCAAAAATATTATTCAATGCATTTAACATTTACACCAGAGGCGGATCCACGGGGGGTTTTCGGGTTCGGACCCCCCCTTCGGGATCAGGAAACCCTAATAAAAATATTTTTCACAATTATAAAAGTTGGATTTCTCTGCACAGATTTCTCTGGACCCACCCTTACCAAAATCCTGGATCCGCTCCTGATTACAATTAAAGCATTCTGATCAATTTGTAAACTGAAAAGTACCGAAAATTATAATAATTATAAAATAAACTTATTCCGAAAAGCATTTTTATCTCCCGACAAATTTTTACACTTGCTTTAATTGCAACTTCAGGGAGGATCGAGAGAAAATTATGCAAAGAATTAAATTTTCCTACCCTGTGCATCTAAATTTTCCAAAGGGAATAGATGGTAACCTTATACTCAACAATTTTAGATTTTGAAATTAATTTTATTAATTAATTATAAAATACCCAAAATTAAATAAATAAATGAAAATATGTGATTTTACGATTCTTACAAATAAGTCAATGAAATTTCTAAAAATAAACTATTCTTATAAAAATTGTATAATAAATTTTTAATTTAAAAAAAATTAAATTAAATAAATAAATTAAAAATAGAAAGACATTTTTCGATTCAGTTCCTATAAAAAATAATGTTTATATAAATTGTTTTTAAAAATAAGTCAATGAAATTACAAAAAAAATAACTATTCGAGCTGTGATAGACTTTCTAAATTGTTTAATTCATTTTTAATTTTTAAAAAATTGAATAAAATATATAAATTAAAAATTGAATGGGATTCAGTCCCAATAAAAAATAATGTGTACATAAATTGTTAAATTACAAAAAATAAACTATCTAACAACAAATGATATAATAAATTTTTAATTTTTAAAAATTATACAGTGTAGGGTTAAAAATAATGTTTAATATATTGTAAATATCTACGAAAGGATTTCTGGGATATTTCTAAGTCGAAATCATAATCATCATCATTTCCTTTAACTCCCTTTATCTCCCACTGTCGAAATACCAAGTCATAAATATAAAAAAAAAAATTAAAAAATTTAAGAGTTACATACATTAATTTTAGAAGAAAGATTTCAGATAAACTACTTTGGATCTGTTACAATTTAATTATATTTGTTGAACAAAATTTAAACTTGAAAGATTATAAAATATTGAGAAAAATAAAAATATATCTACGAAAGGATTTCTTGAAGTGAAAATCATAATCATCATAATTTCCTTTATCTGAAGCATTGTCGAAGTACCAAGTTCTAAATATTAAAAAAAATTGTATAACTTAAAAAATTTACTATTGCGTAGGTAAATAAAATAATATTGGAAGAAAGATTTCAGTTAGACTACTGTGGATCTGTCACAATTAAATTGTATTTGTTGAACAAAATTTAAATTTGAAAGATTGTTAAATATTGAGAAAAATAAAAAATAAAAATATATTTACGAAAGGATTTCTGGGTTATTTCTAAGTTGAAATCAGAATCATCATAATTTCCTTTATCTCCCACTGCCGAAATACCAAATTATGATTATTAAAAAAATAAAGAAATTTAAAAATTGAAGATTGGGCAAGTATATAAGATCAGTTTTGGAAGAAAGATTTAAGATAGACTATTTTGGATCTGTCGGAATTAAATTATATTTGTAAATTTGTGGGACATAATTTAAATTTGGAAGATAATAAAATATTGAGAAAATTTAAAACGGATCGCTTTAAACAGACTTGAAATAAAAATCACATCTTTTTTATTCCTGAAATTATACTGGAATTAATAATTTCTTACTATTTTACTAATATGTATTTACATTTTTTCAACTCTCAACAAACGAATAATTACAATCGAAATCGATTTATTCTGAAAGTTCGTTGCAAAAACATCTTGAAAAGAACTCTTAAAAACAAATTCCTTCTTATATCGAACTTCATGGTACAAAATTTCATTTTTTCTTAATTTGATAGTATTTACTTCGCTCTGATTGCAATTATAATATTTAACGATATTTCTAATACCTATTTTTTTTTTATTATTAACATTTTGGCTTAAAATTCAAATATTTTCTTTAAATGAATATCTTAAATCATAGTAAAACGTAAAAAATTTTGGCTTGAGAGAGAATATTTTCCAAAAGACCTTATAAACGTTTGGGGCTACGAAAATTTATAATTATTCACAAGTTAATTAAAAAATCGTTTAGAAATCATTAGATTGCAATTATAATATTTAACGATTTTTTTAAGTAATACTTTGTAGAAGTCAACAAAAAAAAAATAGACTATAGAAAAAAAGTTTATTATAGATATTTCGGCTTAAAATTAAAAAAAATAGTGTTCCAAAAATATAATAATTATACCTCTGTACCGTATGGTACCAAGGGTATATTAAGTTTGTGCAAGCCGAGAATGTATGTAACATATAGAAGGAGTCGTCGGAGATACCCCAAAGTTACCTAAAATATAATCAGGGTGAATAGAGAAGTCGATATACCCATGTCCGTCTGTCCGTCCGTCTGTCCGTGTGAACGCCTAGATCTCAGAGATGGTAAGAGCTAGAGTTACCAAACTTTCACATTAGATCCCATATTATTCCATAGAAGACAAGTTTATTTTATTTTTTTGATATCGGGGATAAATTATATAGCTCCCATGGGGGTGTTTGAGACGACCTCGACAAAAAAAAAGCGTTTTAGATGAATAATTCGTTTGTTTATAAAGATATCGTAACCAAATTTGGTATTTAAAAGTTTTTTATAGTTCCCAATCACCTAGCGAAATTTCATCAAAATCGGTTGACTATATCATATAGCTCCCATAGGACCGATAGGCCAAAATAACTTTTTTAAAGAAAAAATCGTTATATTTCGTTTTATAACAAATATATCGTAACCAGATTTGATGTTTGGAAATTTTTTAGAGCACTTAAGCAATATGCCAAATTTGAACAACATCGGTTGACTATATCATATAGCTCCCATAGGTCCGATCTACCAAAAAATCGATTTTTTAAACAAAATTTGTTGTGTTTCGTTTGTTTGTTAAGATATTGGGACCAAATTTGACATTCGTGAGTATTTTATAGTTGCTAAGCACTGTATTAAATTTAATCCAAATCGTTTGACTATATCATATAGCTCCAATAGGACGAATCGGTCCAAATACACGTTTTTTATACAAAATTCGATGTGTTTCGTTGGTTTGTAAAGATATTTGAACTAAATTCGGCATTCAGATCTTTTTTAAGGTATTTAAGAACTGTGTCAAATTTTATTGAAATCGGTTGACTATATCATATAGCTCCCATAGGAACGATTGGTCAAAATAAAAATATTTTCTTAAAAATTCTTCTGTTTTTGGTTTTTTGTGAAGGAACCGGATTTTCTTGCTAGCTAGTGGTACAGGGTATCCTAAAGTCGTCCGCGCCCGACTTTACGAACGCCATTTTTCTTATTACTTTTACTATAATTGACAGGCTATGGAAATAAATCCTGATTTGGGGAATCTGATTTCTTAAATTGCTTTTATCCCAACCATTTAGTCAAAAAACAATGAAAAGTCAGCTTCGTCGAAACGACGAACATGGTTATAAACGTTTAAAATATATAATATGTCATTTTAATTGTACAAAAGTTTCTGATTTAAGAGGATAAATGATCTATAAGACTTGTCCAAATATTTCTATTAAAAATAATAAATTTTCTTATAACTTTTACTATAATTGTCAGCAGGCAATGGAAATAATATGCCTATTTGTGGAATCTTTCCAACATTTTTGGTCAAATTGCTTTTAACCTAACAATTTTGGTCTAAAAACAATTAAAAATCATCCTCGTCGAAAGGACGAACATTTAAAATATTACGTATGGTAACTAGGGTTAATAATCGATCAATGCATATCAGGCAGTGTTTGGGCTGTTTAAATTATTAATAATTTAAAATTTAAATGTTTACAAGGGAATAAAAAATATATTTTTTAATTTAAATTTTATCAGTATAAAATTGCAGATTAAATAAAAAAGGACTTCGGCTTGATTGAGCTAAATTCCCAAGTAATGTTGAGTATTTTGTTAAAATCAAGCTTCAAATATTATAAGTAACATTTAAATAAATGTTTAAAAATAAAATAAATATTAATAAAATCCTATCTGACAACATTATTCAATATAAAAAAATAATTACTTCGAACCTTCTTCGCCACAGTACAAAACAAAGTAAGTTCGAAAACAATTCGAACAAGTCTCAAGCGCGTTGCATGACCCCTGAGCAAAGTTGCAACTGCAACTCAAACTTCTCCAACAAGTCGAGCGCAACATAAAGAGCGCAGCAGAGAGTAACTCAACGCGCCGACTCAAAGTTGAGTGCAAATTGTTCGTGTTGCTGTTGCCTGGCCTGATGCTTGATGGATGCTCTACGCTCTTGAGTCAAAGTCAGCACTTTGAGCTGTTTGCTGTCTTATTTGATTTTGTAACAAACACTTGTTCGTTTTGTTTTGATTGCACTCGCACTTGGCAGCCGAGTGAGTGTGAGTGTGAGAGTGTGAGTGAGAGTGAGTGAGTGCTTTCCCCAGCATGAATGCAAACTTGGCTTAACTCATTGTAGCGTGGGCGATGCATTTAGTTTGTCAGAGTTCATTTCACTTGTTAAAGGTAAATTTTGCATTTTCATGGCCATCGCCACTTAAGCGCAGCTCTTAAGGTGGTAGGGGGGGTGGGCGCACCTATCACGTGAGCATCTCTATAGAGAGAGAGACAATCTATACGATTCGCCATAAAGGGCACAGCAGAGCGAGAGATGTCATCCATCGATTGTCAATCACATTTAGAGCTCATGTGTATAAATGAGAAAGAATGAAAGAAAGCACTTACACAACTACACACACACGCACTGACACTCACACCAACACACATGCCGTACTGAGAAGAAATGGTTGGCTGAAAGCAAGAAATAAACAACAACAAAAAACAGCATTGAGCAGAGCGCAGGCAAAAAAAACAAAAAAAAAAAACAAGAAAAATCTAACAGCAATGAAATGAAATAAGTTTCGGCAGCGACGTTAGCAGCGCAGCGTCGTGTAGGTGGCGGCTGTCTGCCCTTTCTCTCTCTCTCGTCGCTCTGCATTTGAAGCTGAGCCAACGACGGCTGCTGCCATCAACGACTGACTCTCACGCTGCAACGCTCGCTCTCAACGCTAGCGCTAGGTGCCTCACTCCAGCGTGTCGTTGGCGGTGGCAACTGCCCCCTTCATGCAGCAGCAGCTGGGTGTCGCTGACGTCTTCTTGCTGCTGTTGCAATGTGTGGGTTAAGGTTGCCCGCCGGTTGTTGCCTGCTGCAACTGCAACTTGGCGCTCAGCTCAGCTCAGTCTTTGTCTTCGATACAATTTGAATTCTTTCTTTAGGAGAGAGAGGCCAATGCGAATGCAGCAGCTTCGGTTTTTCTTGTTTTTCTTTTTTTTTTCTCGGAATTTTTTTTTTTGATTCTTTTTTTAATGAAATATTTAATGACTTGAAATTGTAACTAGAAATTGCTTGGTCTTCTCTCTGTGTGTGTGTGTGTGTGGGGCAAGTGTTAACCAGACTTTGGAATTTCATAAATGCTAAATAACGAGTGTCTAATACAGGGTCAAAATCTGGCGAAATATAACCAAAGCTGAGTTAGATGTTAGGGTAATATTTTGGTAAGAGCTTAAGTTTTTTTTTTTTGGGGGGGGGGGGGGGTTAATAAGTTTCAGAAAGTCTCTATTAATTAAAGATTCGTTCGGAGGTCCCTGTTCGGTTCGAACAGTTATTAATAGAGATCCCCATGCCCCTCCCAGGGGTCAGTCAGTGAATTATATATAGCTTTTAGAATCTGAAAAAATACTTCCAATCGTATTCTTTATTTTAACGATAGGCTCGTTACTTACATTTTTTAATATTCGGGCTCTAAACAATCTCTTGAGGCCGTATGTTCCACTGGGAGTTAAGGATAGCAGCAGGAATAGAAACAATTTCTTGAATGAAAGTTTAATACAACCCAAATTTAAAACCAATTGAACGAATAATTGAATCTAAAACTAATGTGAAAATAGATCTTAATCAAAAGTATAGCGAACGAATGTGATTAAAAAAATGGGTTTCTTAGCGAACCTTGATTTAAATCAAAAAGCTTTAGCCAAAAGATTTCCCTACTTAGGTTCTTGAACATATGCATGCTGGGGCACACATCCCCTACGGGGGCTAGATTTCGTTATGTCCCCTTTCTCTTAGGTGTCTCCAGAGTCTGCTATTCTCCATTTCCCGCTTAAGAAAATGATATTCCCAAAAGTCAGCAACCTACGGAATTAGATTCCATCCAGTGGAACCATAATAATAATAATAATAATGACATGTTCTAAAAAAATAAAAATTTAACAACTTAGTCTATCTACAAAAATTTCTCAATTATTTCTATTTCGCGTTATTGCTCGAAGTTCGCTGACAGATTTGTCTCTCTCCTAATTGATCTTCGCCATGTACTTTTTGGACGTACTCGTTTCCTTCTGCCCTGGGGGTTCTATTCCAAAAATATTGTATGCTTGAAAGATAGATCAATCGATCCAAAGTTTATGCCTGAGTACTCTTAAGCCAACAGTTTATGGTTGAAATCGAAAAACTTTATCCAAAAGATTTCATTAGCTAGGTTCCTAAACATAATCGAGCTGGGATGAGGTTAGGTTAGGTTAGGGCGGCAGTTGAGACCTACGACCCAACTCATTTATGCCACGAATAGGCCCTTTGTGATACCGCTACAGGGAGCCATTTTACCACTCTTCTCCCCAGAGATCCCCTGACTCTGTTCGAAGAGCTGAGATAATTCATCAAGAAAATGTGACTTTAGGAACCGGAATCTTTTACTGCCCAGCCCTGCGCAATGACAAAAAAAGGGTTCCACTGTCTCCAGCTTCTCCTGATTACCACAGCTTCTACAGAAGTCATGGTGGGAAGCATTCAACCTGGATGCGTGATTTTCCACCAGCCATTGTCCTGTAATAGCACGGATAACAGTTGAGCACTGGGCTCTATTCAGACAGCAAAGTTCTTTGGTTCTTTAACTGCAGAATGTCGGTTGAATGGGAAGAAAAATTATCAAAAATTTACATCGATCCAGATTTTACTCCTGAGTACTCTTAAACTGTCATCACCCTCTCGGGGATCGTAACCTTGACATGGTGAGGGGGACTAGTAGCTGCAATGACTATAAGAACAACGCCGGCGGTAGCATAGTTACTGGTAGGGCCTCCCTTGCCGATAAGGTCCTCGAGGAGCAGTGAAGCGTAAAGCGATCCACAACGTAGCGTCTGTACTTAGAATGAGCCATAACTTTGCAAAAAAAATCGTAACTGCCCGATGAGAGGGAGAGGGAAAGGAGGAATTCCACCGGACCCGGAGTTTTCTTAGGGGTCCGAGGAAGTTACTATTGTACTTCTTCTTCTTATCTCCTGTTACTCCTAATGGAGCATAGGGCTCGCCCGGGGATTGTCTACTTGACGTGGTGAGGGGGCTTAGTAGCTGCAATGACTCTAAGAACAACGCCGGCGGTAGCATAGTTATATTACTGGTAGGGCCTCCCTTGCCGGTAAGGTCTTCGAGAAGCAGTGAAGCAAAAAGCGATCCACTCACTACGTAGCGTCTGTACTCAGAATGAGTGGCTGCAAAAGGCGTCTGTTCTTCAGATTATTATTATTATTTCCTTGACAAGAACAATATAACTGTAGTTGTCGCTCTTATACAGAGCATAGGGCGGAAGTTCTTCAGATTAGGAGCGACCTATTTGAAAGTGACCTGTCACTGCGAGCAGAGTGGTCAGGACTCACTTTGAGCTTATAATTTTTTGGCAGAGCCCTGCTCCCTTACATATTTTCTTTATAAACATGAGAGTAAACCCGAGGAACATTTATTCTCCGAAGGGGTACTCATTTTCCTGCGGCTAATCCACCTACTTCGGCAGCATACACGACGGATTTGGAGGTGCAAACCCCATATTTTAGAAATAATATTATAATGGAAACGAACTCTTTAGCTTACTGTCCTTGATAGTACCAAATTGGTTAGAAACTCTGTATGGTCCGTTCCCGATTTTTGAGTTTCGAGTACGCCTCGATTAATTAAAAAACTGCTTAGGCTTTCAAAGAATTACGTCCTCTTTCTGCTTTGTCTCTTCTTCTTTTTCTTCAATCCCCACTTGGTGTTAGGCGTCGGGGTAGCCTCGGGATATCCATCTTCTCCAATTAGATCGGTCCCGTCTCTCTCTTCTCATCTCGGCCAGGGTCTTCCTCTCGGTGCATTGCCTTCCGTTCTCATTTCCAGTACCTGTTTGGCTTTTCTTGACTCGTCCATCCGATGTAGATGTCCGAACCATTTTAGCTGTCTTTTCTCGATTTCTTGTATAATCGACTTCTTCTGTCCTACTTCTGAAAGTATTCTTTCATTTCTGACCATATCTCTCCTGGTTTTCTTTTCAGCTTTGTTCTATCATATATGTATGTAGTAAGTCGCTCCTTAAGGTCATTCAAATGTGGAAAGACCAAAACGCAAGTAATGACCCCATACAATCAATCTTCTCTATAACGAATTTGCAAGGAAGCACAAGATTGGTTCGTTTTATAGAAAGTTCATTATCCCGAAAGTCCTCAATAGAAGATTAAACAAACAGGATACTTAAAATAATTTCTTATCATTAAAATATAAAAAAAGGAATCCCTTTTAGGAAAGAACGACTTTAATAAGCGATTTCGTAGTTAAAGCAAGGAAATGATAAAATACCGTCAATCTTACCAATAATGCATTTGCCAGGAAGCACTATATAGGCTCGTTTTATAGAAAGTTCATTCATCCCGAAAAGAGCCTCTAGATAGTATTTAAAAGGGCGAAAAAAAAGGAAGACCAGAGCGAACCCCCAAAACGGAGCTAACGCAAGTAATGATCCTATACAAGCAATCATCTTCCCTAAAACGAATTTTCTAGGAAGCACAATATTGGTACGTTTTATTTAAAGTTCATTTTCCCGAAAAGGGTCGCAAGAGAGTGCCTAAAAGGGCGAAAAAAAGGAATACCAAAGCGAACCCCCAAAACGGAACCACTTAACTAGTGACTCGGGATACTTTGTTGGACCATTTGCTATACTTGAAGCACCAAATTTTTTCACATTATAGAAAAGTCATTATCCCGAAAATCCTCAATAGATGATTAAACAAACAGTGTGCTCAAAATACTTTATAATCTGGAAAATATAAAAAAGGAATTTCGCTTAGGAAAGATCTACTGTAATAAGCGATGCGTAGTAACCGTAATTAATAATCCTATACAATCAATCTTCCCTATAACGAATTTGTAAGGAAGCACAATATTGGTTAGTTTTATAGAAAATGCATTATCCCGAAAATCCTCAATAGAAGATTAAACAAACAGTGTGCTCAAAATACTTTATAATCTGCAAAATATAAAAAAAGGAGTACCATTTAGGAAAGATCGATTGATTAGCGCTTTTCTTCAGCGAGCTTTCTAGTCCTTTACCAATTTTCCTGCTAGAACTTAATTTCCAATGCTTAGAGCTTCCTCTACTCTCCACTTCGTTGGTCATAATAATCACTTCTGTGTTGGTATTTCCTTTTTCGTCCTTAAGCGCTCAAAGTTGTGGAAATGCTACTTACTTAGCCTGTGACCTTTGGCAGCAACTTGAAAGCCCCCACCCGGCCCCCGCCCAAGCCACACACATAAAATCATCTGTATAGACGCCCGGAAACCAGACACAATAATAATATGAGCTAAAGAAAAAGACAAAAAAAAAAAAGAAACCCCCCCAACGCTGTCCATATGTTTGCCACAAAAAAAAAATTCTTATATGTATATATGTACAAAAAAATCTCCATCAGGAACTTGTACAAATAGCAAGCATTTACTCAAAGGTACTTCCCCTGCGTGGCGATAATCCCCCCCACCACACGGCAAAAAAAATACTGCCCAAAAGCACTCAATCTGCGGCTCAATAAACAAAATTACACGAGCCAAGCGAGCGTCGCTGCGAGACTGCACGAGCAGCGAGCATTTTCCTATAAGTTTTTCCCAATAAGAAAAAAGCGTCAAGCAAGTCGCGCTGCCGCTGCTGACGCCAACGTCAACGTCTACAAATTGAATGCCAGCAGCAGCGACAGCAGCAGTCAGCACACATGCAATGCGCGTGCGAGTGAGACAAACGGGCAACGTTTGAATGAATGAATTTCAATACATGCAACTGACAGCAGTTATCAAGCGCCAACAACAAAAACAACAAGAACTTGTCAAAAAAAAGCAAAAAAAAAAAATAAAGCGCTCATAAAAAAGACAGCAAGCAAAAAAAAAACAAACGCAGGCTTTTGGTTAGAGATGAGCGAGCGGTGAGCGCGAGTGCGCAGAAAAATGCTCGAAAATCAAAAACCTATTGAAAGAAATCAAAAGCGAGCCAGCAGCGCTGAGCGGAGCTGAGTTGAGCGCGCTCTCCGCCGATTGAGTGAGTTGTGTGTGAGTGCTGCGTGCTGGCTGGCGTTACGGCGCTCTCCGGCACTGGTTCGTTCGGCTGCAGCGTCAGCCGACGTCGTCGTCGTCGTCGTCGCCGCTGTCGTTGTCATTGCTGGCTGTCGTTGTCGTCGGTTGCGTTCGGTTCGGCAGTGTGTGTGCGCGAGGGTTGTCGCCGCTTCGTTAAGGTTCGATTTGTTCAGTCATCAACTGAATTCGTGACTGGCAACGTCGCCTGTGCCCCGTCTCTTAGAGCAGCTCTACTGCCGTGTGTGTGTGGAGTCAAGTTGCGCGACACAAGACGAAGACGACAACAGCAGCAACAATAACAACAACAAGAACACAAACAAACAAATCAAACAACAACAACGAGAGCAGCATAATTCAGTTGAAACAACAACTACAACAAAAAAGTTGTTAACTGTTTTTTTTTTTTAACTTATATTAAACAAATAATTTGTTTATTTTTTTTTTGTTTTGCGTAAGTTACAAAGCGCGTGTGTTTAGTGTGTGTGAGTGAGTGCAAGAGCGTGTGTGTAAACAACAGCCGCGGCATGTGTAAAGCAACAACAACAACGATAACAACAACAAGCACCAGCTCAAGAAAGGCAACAAAATAAAAAGTTTAATTAAAATTTAAGAAAAAGCTAAAAATTTGCGTGCAGCTTCAAACATGGCCAAAACATGTGTCAAATAAGCGCATTGCAACAGCAACAACAACAACGACAACTACGCGCCAGCATTAACAACAACAACAGCGGCAAATGCAACAACGCCAACAACAAAGGCAACAACAATGATGGCTTAAACATTAAACGCGGCAAAGTTTTTTGGTGCTGCACTTTGGTAGGCGGCACCTGAACAACAACAACAATAACAACAAACAAAAACCAAAAGAAAGCACTAACACATATATACATATATATATATATATATATACATAAAGGCTTATATGTTATATATAGCTAATACATATGTTTACAAAATTGCAAACAAAAACAACAACAAATTATTCTCTGCTGTGTCTGTGTGTGTGTTTGTGTTTGTCTTCTCGGCGTGCGTCTGTTTGTGTGTGTGAGTGCATACTGTGCCTGTGATTGAAATATATATATAAAAATACATACATACATATATATATATATAACATAACATAACAAATAAATAAATCAAATGCAACAAAATCAAATTGGCAAAAAGCATACAAAAAAGAAGAAATATTAAAAGTTTTATACAAATTGAATTTTTTTAGCACGTAAACAAACAACAACAACAAAAAGTTATAAGGCAACAACAAAAGTGCGTAAGAGTGACAGTGACAAAAGAAACAAAATCAAAATAAACACATTAAGAACAAAAAATATTGTTAACAAAAGCCGCTAACAACAACACTAACAACAACAAAAGCCACAGCGCCACACTTTACAATCGTTTAAGCAGAGCCAAAAATATCATTATTAAGATTAATAACAAATATCAAACAACAACAACACAAGCCACAACAACAAGTGCAACCAATAACAACAACAACAACTAAAAAGCCAGCGCCTACAACTAACAGTAAATACATAAAAAAATACCGTTAAACACAGCCCACGAATGCAGCCAACATTGCCACAAGCCGCTGGGACAGCCGATATGGATCTGACGGCTGTTCAATCAATCAACGATTGGTTTTTCAAAAAGGAGCAAATCTATTTATTGGCACAATTTTGGCAACAGGTAAGCCCCAAGCTCCCTTCGAAAATATATGAATCCCGAAATTCCCAAATATGCGTTACCCGAGTTTTGACCAAAGTGATTCATTTTTTTTGTTTTGTTGGTGATATCTCTCATAGTGACTACATCGTGAAATAAAATCCAAAGAGAATTTCGTTTTTGATTCGGTGACTATATTTAGAAAATATTGGCTATCGTCTATAAAAGCAATTACCAAGTTTGATTCCAGTTTTACCAAATTTCAGATAGAATCAATTAGATTTTAAAAATTTTAAGTTCGTTTTTGATTCGGTGACTTTATTTGGAGCATATTGGATATCGTCATAGAGTCCATTAACAAGTTTGATGCCAGGGTTTCCAAATTCACAGACCAAATAGCATCAATTAGATTTGAAAAATTTTGGAATTTATTCCAGTATCAAATTTTTTCTATATCTAGATAATTAATTAGATTTTAAAAATTTTAAGTTCGTTTTCGATTCGGTGACTATATTAAGAGCATATTGGATAGCGTTATAGAGTCCATTAACAAGTTTGGTTCCAGTGTTTCCAGATATAGTGCTTAGACCAGATAGGACCAAATAGATTTTACAAATTTTGGCAATAATTCAAGTATCAAATTTTGACTATATCTAGACCAGATAGGAGCAATAAGATTTGAAAAAGTACCAGATAGAATCAATTAGATTTAAATTATTTTAAGTTCGTTTTTGATTCGGTGACTATATTTAGAGCATATTGGATATCGTTATAGAGTCCATTAACAAGTTTGATTCCAGCGTTTCCAAATTCACAGACCAAATAGCATCAATTAGATTTGAAAAATTTTGGAATTTATTCTAGTATCAAATTTTTTCTATATCTAGATAATTAATTAGATTTGAAAAATTTTGGAATTAATTCAGGATTCCGTTTTCGATTCGGTGACTATATTAAGAAAATATTGTATATCGTTATAAAGTCAATTACTAAGTTTGATTCCAGTGTTTCCAGATATAGTGCTTAGACCAGATAGGATCAAATAGATATTACAAATTTTGGCAATAGTTCAAGTATCAAATTTTGACTATATCTAGACCAGATAGGATCAATTAGATTTGAAAAATGTTGGAATTAATTTCAGTATAAAATTTTTACTATATCTAGACCAGATACGTTTAATTAAATTTTAAAATTTTTGGAATAAATTCCAGTTACAAATTTTGAGCAGATCTGCTACCAATACCAGAATTTCAAATAGCTTATAGGGCGTACTTCATTACTAATACTCTATCTTGAGCTTTTTCTTATAGTTTATACAATTTTCAAAATCTACATATATAAAAATTTTGACTTTATCTGGTAAAATTTTGAAAAATTTTAAAAATATTGACAATATTTTCCAACGCTAAAGATTTTGATTTCTGTATGTGAAGGTTCTTTTGGAATTAATTCCAGTTAAAAATTTTCAGCATATCTGCTACCAATACCAGAATTTCAAATAGCTTATAGGGTCTACATCATTACTACGTCTATATCTTGAGCTTTTTCTTATAGTTTATACAATTATCAAAAATTACTAATATTAAAAATTGACTGTATCTGCAATAATTTCAAAAGTTTAAGAAATATTGACAATATTTTTTGCATTTCTATATGTAAATGTTCTTGAGGTTTTGCTGATAGTTTACAAATCCTAATTTTTTTGATTTCATATAATAATATTATTATAATATAATATTTAATTTGATATAGCACTGAAAATTCTAGAAAATTGGCATATACATATATGTTTATCATTTCCTGTTTCTCCGGAGCATAGGGCGTCAAGGAAACAATAGTAAATATTAATTTTAAAAATTTCCGAATCTCAAAAATTTTTGTGTTCTATATTTGGGTTTCTTTTTTTTTTGGCCCTTCGCTCCATCCGGAGTTAGAGGAACTTATATATAATATATATATTTGGGATATTGTTCCAATTTGCATTAATGCTTTCTACTCTAAAATTCTCGTACTGTTTAATTATTTATTATATAGACAATTTAGACTAGAACCTGCTAAAAATTCCAAACTTTAAAAAATATTGGCAATATTTTACAAACGCTTAAGATTTTGTTTGCTGTATGTAAAGGTTCTTGAACTGTTGCTGAAAGTTTACAAAACTAAATTTTTTTGTTTTGATATAGTACTATCATTATAATATAATATTTAATTGGATATAACTCTCTGAATTCAAGGAAATAATAGTAAATAATAATTTCAAAAAATTACCGAATCTTAAAAATGTTTGTGTATTTCGGAGTTTTCCTTCAATTTGCATTGCTTCTTTTAAGACTAAAATTTCCCGTACTGCTTATTTGTTTATTATTTCTAGAATTTTAAGGAAACTTATTATCTATCTAATTTAGACTAGAACCTGCTAAAAATTCCAAAGTTTTAAAAATATTGACAATATCTTACAACGCTTATTTGAGATTTTGAGAGCTGTTGCTGATAGTTTACAAATCTTAATTTTTTTGATTTCATATAATAATATTATTATAATATAATATTTAATTTGATATAGCACTGTAAATTCAAGGAAATTTCCTTTATCTCAAAATATTCAAAAATATTGGTAATAGCTCAGAGACCCATTTTGTATTTAATTTAAAATTTCTATAGATAGATTCTATAGAGACGTTTTTAATATTTTACAAATCTTAATTATTCTGATTTCATATAAAACCATTTTAATAATATTTAATATTTCATTTGATATAACTCTGTAAATTTAAGGAATTATTTCCTAGTAAATAATAATTCTAAAAATTTCCGAATCTTAAAGATTTTTGTGTATTTCTAATTTTTCTACAAATTTGCATTAATGCCTTCTAGTCTAAAATTCCCATACTGCTTATTTGTATATTATATAGACAATTTAGACTAGAATCTGCTGAATAGTTCAAAGTTTCAAAAATATTGGCAATAGCTCAGAGACCCATTTTGTATTTCATTTCCAATTTATATAGATTCTTGAGTTGTTTTTAATATTTTACAAATCTTAATTATACTGATTTCATATAATACCATTATCATAATATATAATTATTCATTTGATATAACTCTGTCAATTCAAAGAATTATTTTCTAGTAAATAATAATTCTAAACATTTCCGAATCTTAAAAATTTTTTGTGTGTTATGGATTTTTCTTCCAATTTGCATTAATGCTTTCTAGTCTAAAATTCCGGTGCCGTTTATTTATTATATATATACATATTTCCTAAAGTTCCAAGGCAGAACATAGGTCCACTTACTTGTTTATTATATAGACCATTTAGACTAAAACCTGCTAAAAATTCCAAAGTTTCAAAAATATTGGCCATAGCTCAGAGACCCATTTTGCATTTAATTCACAATTTGCTTAGATTCTTGAATTGTTTTTAATATTATACAAATCTTAATATTTTAGACTATTATTATTATTATTTTGACATGTTCTAAAAAAAATAAAAATTTAAGAACTTAGTCTATCTACAAAAATTTTCCAACTATCTCTATTTCGC
Organism: Chymomyza amoena; assembly: GCA_037043745.1. Taxonomy (NCBI): domain Eukaryota; kingdom Metazoa; phylum Arthropoda; class Insecta; order Diptera; family Drosophilidae; genus Chymomyza; species Chymomyza amoena. The sequence goes on from JBAMAX010000683.1 coordinate 46,144, forward strand.
GCTATTGCTCGAAGTTCGCTGACAGATTTGCTCGTCTCACTCCTAATTGACCTTCTTTTAGACTATATCCAAACGAATAAATTCTAAAAATTCTATACGAAAAAAATTCTATATGTTTTAAAAAATTTTTACTAAGCTGTATCTTGGTATGCTCATCTGAGTTGTTTCTTAAGCTTTTTCTTAACTTAAAAAAAACTATTGGCTATTGCTTATAAGTTCTATGAAGGATTTTGGCTTCTATTTAGTGATTCCAAAAATAAATTTTTTTTTCTGATTTTGAGTTTCCGCTTTCTCTAGCCAAGTATAATGTGTTTAAGCTTTAAGCCGGCTTCTCATAATTAAACAAATTTCTATACTTTGGTAATCTAAAATTCCCGCCATAGTCCTATGCGAATTTCTATCCGAAATTTTGATAGCTCTGATTTTGTTAATTTCTAATTAGATTTATTTTTATATTTTTGATTCTTGAGCTGTTCTTTAAATTCACAAAACTTAAAAATTCCAATACCGGCCTATTATATTATTCGATGCGGACAGCTACTCAAGATGTTGCTGACTCAGTTTTTATCATCTTAACTATAGCTTCATTCCGGAAGTACGACAGTACAGTAATTAGATCTATTACCATTATTATCCATACCAATTCGGTTTAATTCTTGAAGCTTGACAGTTTTTAAAAACAAAATTTTGACTATAGTCTATTAGAATGTCTATTATCTAGATCTATTATAAATTTCGAAAGCGATTTGGTTTAATTCCCGAAGTTTGACCGTTTTTCAAAATAAAATCTTGACAGTAGCTTATTAGGCCTGTTATAAATTTCGATTGGTTAGATTTAAAAGCTTCAAAAAATATCGGCAAGTTATTTCTTTATTAAATTGCCGATTTGGAACAATGCTAGTCTTACGCAGTTAATTCATTTTTTTAAATAAATGTTTTAAAAATTCTAATTCCCAATTTCAATTGGTTCTGAAGCTATTTTTTAATAAGAATTAAAAGTTTTGAAGAAATATCGTTAATACCTAAATAAGTGTTTTTCGTGTTTGCTAGTCGATTTGGAACGCATCTTTGCTCACGCCGCTAATAAATTTTTAAAATAAATGGCTTAACAATTCTAATACCCAAATTAATTGAAGAACACGATAAAATTTTTTCGAATGGAATTTTTGTTTTTTTTTATAAATTTTGAACCCGATTTCGCTCTTTTCGGCTCGATATGAAAGTAATGCCCATTTTATTATTCCGATCAGCTCTACAGCATTATTGCAATAAAAAAAGCTTTAAATCGTTCTAAATTTTCTGTAACTCCCACAGTTAAGAGTTTATAAATATTATACATAAAAAAAAAAATTTTATTTTGCTTAAAAGTCATTGATCCCTTGATATCAAAGCTTTATAAAGTAATATGAATCTTAGGCAGCGTTTTGTTTATAGTACTTCCAAGATATACGAAAGAATTTTTTTTTTTATATATTTATAAATTAGAATTTAATTCTAAAATATAAAGTATGAAGCCAGAGCAACAAGGCCTTCAGGCTGTACGAAAGAATTGTTTTGAAATAAACTTCTGACACTTTCTAAAAATTGTAATATTCACAATAAAAAATACATAATTTAGAAATAATTATTATTTCATTGATAAATACTTGCCCAGTATTTACAAAACTTTTATAAAATATTGCTCCACTAATAAAAAAAAAAATAATTCCCTGTTAGACCCCTTGGAGGAGGGGTATAGGGGATCTCTATTAATAACTGTTCGAACAGAACTAAGAACTGCTCCACTAAGAGTTTTAAAATTTGTAATGTATAACATTTTTTTATTTAAAATTAACAAAAAAATCTATAATCCAAAAAATACTGTTTAGAAATTGCTTCAAATCTCTTTAGTTAGTTAGTTGTTCTAATATACAATTTTTTAGATCACAATAAAAATTATATAAATACATAAAAAATAATTATAAAATTCAGATCTGTTAGAGTTTTACTTTTTGGGGAGTAGTTTAAGAAATTTATCAGATATAGGTTTTTTCCAATTTTTCTAACGAATTGTTATATTTTTATTGTAAACTTAATTTAATATTTTTAAAAATTTACCATTCAGTTGGAAATCGAAATCAGCTAAACTCTGTATAAAATTAAAAAAATTAAAATAAAAATTAGCGCTAGCTAAGCAAAATTTTTTATGGTTTATCTAATTTTTAAAAATAGCTTTATTGCTATTATTTTTAAGGAATTTTTGAGTCTTAGCTCATTTTCTATACTAGATTTTTTATTTATGCTTAGGAGATTTTGTAATTTTTAATCTAAAGTTAAATACTGAACCTACAAGGCAGAAAAACATCTCTTAATATTTTGCTTATATAACACGGGTCTACAAATACAGGGGTCATGTGAGTTGTTGGAAAGCTAAGGGTTATTTCCGAAGTAATTTGGTGCGTAGAATCGGAATTCGGCGTCAGAACTTCACGTCAGGATTTTAAGATATTTGAGGTTATGTTATTTTTTGGGTACATAATTGATCTCTTGAACCCTTAAATTAAAGGGTAAGAGTTGTAATAAATGATGTAACTGGAGAGAAAGACCGCAAAAATGTTTTGCGCCCTGTACATAACCTCAAAAGTAAGAAAAAACGCCGTTTTTTGGGTACATAACCTCAAATATCTCAAAATCCTGATGTGATGGGCCAGTTCTGACGGATTCGGATTCTACGCACCAAATTACTTCGGAAATGACTCTTAGCTTTCCAACAACTGAACCATATTGACCTGTGTAATTTATATATTTTTATAACTATTCTGTTTATATCAAAATTTATATATTTAATCAGCATTTTTAATACAAAGTTTATAGTTCGTTAAAGTTTTTGTAATCTAGAACACTTTAAAAATCTTTTGCTTTAATTTGCTTTTGTAAACTATTTAAAAATGCGTCGGTTGTGAAAGGATTGATTTATAAATCTTTTCAAAATATTTATGTTTGAGAATCTGAACGCTTAGGCTTGTAGTTTAGTTAAGAGATGTATCTAATATTATTTAGAAGTTAATTCTAAGTTATAAAGGTTTGTAGCCAGAGCAACGTAGGCCGGCCTTCTGGCTGAAGTTGGGAGAGCTAAGACTGAAGATATTTCTAATATATTGGCACTTACTAAACAAAAATTTATATAATTTGAAAAAAAAAACGTGCCCGTTGAAATATTTAAAAAATCTTGACTACAATTCACAACCAAAACTCGAAATTCTCAATGAAAAAACAATTTAACAACCGCTTTAAATGCCGCTAAATCAATGCAAAAACAAACAACCAACAACAACTAAGCAAACTTTACTTTATATGAGAAAAACTATTAAGTATTTTTGCCACACCCCCCGCTGCGCCCACTCTGTTACTTCAGCTAAACCGCATTTAAACAATTGTGCAGTCAACTAATTGAGTTTGCGTGTTTAAGCCAATTGTTTTTATTGATTTCTGAAAATTTGTTTACAAAATGTAAAATTCAAAGTAAGCAAAGTTTTTGCAAATTGTTATGGGGCTGGCTACCTACCGATCATTATGGCCAAAAAAGATCCAGACTGGAAACTACCTAAGAAAAAATAGCTAGAAAAAAAGCTAGCGATTCAGTCAGACGACAATTTGGCCAAGTGCCAAACTGGCAACAAATAAGGCAGCAATAACCTGGCTGGTCGGGTCGGTTTGGGTTGGGTTGGGTCTCAGACCAGACAGCGTCGCGTAGAGTGCCTAGAAATATGAATAGATATAGATACAGATACAGATACTACATGTATCTGTCTATAAGTTAGATACAGTTTGCGGCAAGTTAATTAGGTTGGCATAGTGCAATTTTTGATTTGACAGACAGACTGTGGCATAGCGAAGCTGCAACTTCTTCGATTGTCGACAGCTGTGTGCAACAGTTTTTAATTAGAATACCTTGAACACCTCAGCTACAAGCCAAAAAAAGGCGGGCGGGCGCCCAACGTGGGGCCAGCTGATGGAACAGTTGATTAAAAGTATCTACAAGATACAATTGTGGCGCTGATCGTTGCGCGGCAGTGAAAACTTGTTGTTGTTGTTGTGCTGCTTTAGTTTTCCAGAAAATCAGCTCAAAGCGGCACACACACATAGACACACACACACACGGCTACACAGATACTTTGAGTGCTTGGAAATTCCTAGAAAATGGCAGCCGAGACGACTCTCGCATTGATTTTTGCTATTCCTTGTTCTGGCGTTTTGCCGTCGGCAATTTTTTGCATGCATGCTTGAAATTTAAAACCAATGAAAATATATAAAAATTGTTTGTTTGTTGCTTGCCACATTTTGTGGCACATCCATTTTGCCATTTAGTGCAAAGTGCAGCGGCCGCAAATCAATAAAACTTAAATAAGCAAAACACAGGCGCTGCCACGCCCGCTCAGCGCCCCTTATATTTATTTTTTCAAGTTTTTCACTCGTATTGCTTTTGAGTCAATTCGCAGAATTTTATACTCTGCTACCTTTCAATATAAGCGGCATATAATACTTATAGTATATACTATATATATATATATAAATGTATCTACGTATCTTGTAGATAGATCTTTCGCAGTCTGTGTGCTTCGCTTAACGAGCATTTGATTTGTTATTAATGGGCAACAAGGCGGTCCAAGCTGTTTTGTTGGATCTCATTCGAACTAAGAACTTGAGCATCCAATTGTTGATAAATGTGCCCCAGCTAATTCCAAAGTTTAGAATGGGGCTTGGCTGGATGGGATGGATATATACAGACAAAGTTAGACAAATATGTGCATAGATTGATTTCTGACTATTATTATTCGATAAAGAGCTACATAAATCAAAGGCAAAGAATTTGGCTGGCTACATTTTTACCAGGGTGACGAAATCTTTGGGGAGTTATTGTGTGGCGTAAATGACAAAGAATTTTTAAGAGTGAGATCTAAGAAAGCTTTTAAATTTTAGATAACTTAGAGAGAGATTTCGTTGGATATTTCAAGAAATAAACATAAGTTCTGTAGACCTTGTCATAGAAAAACCAAACCAAAAAGTTTAGAAGTCGCGTCACTAAAATAGCTATATCTCTGGAAATAATTAAAATTTTAACAAATCCTTTTAAGGACATATTCTTGAAAGGTTAAGCTTTGAGAATATCAAAAAAATAGATTTTTTCAAATTTCTACACTAGAATACCCCCTTAAATTAAAAATAATTTTTTTTTCGATTTTTTTAGAGTTGTATGGAAACTAGCAGCCTTCTTGTATTGAAAGTAATTTTTATATTAGTACAGTGACCAAAATCGTTTAAAATTTTAGTTCTAGATTTTTTCTAATATAATATATATTTATTCCTAGACTACTGTAAAGCTTCTTTGTGCATTTCTATTAGCAGCAAGATCTTATAAAAATCATTTATTTTAAATTAAAAAACGTTTTTCGCTCTTTTTTTTTCCTAAATTAAAGATAAACTGCAATAAATTTTAATTTTTTTTCGAATATATATATATATAAGTTCCTCTAACTCCGGGTGGACCGTAGGGCCAAACATAAGAACTGAAGTCCGATCGATTTTTTGCGAGTTGTTTGAGGCTATTCCAGTCCATTTATTCCTAGACTACTGTAAAGCTTAATTATGTGTTTCTAATATCAAGATCTAATAAAATTACATTGTTTTTAATTAAAAAATTTTGTAATTTACGAAAAACGCTACCTTAGTTTGTCCCAAAAAACTGCTATAAATCGCATTTCAGTCAAAAATGATCCATTTTAGCGTTTCTTTTTATTATTTGATTATTTTATTATTATATAATACTGTTTTTACATGGTAGTTACATTCCAGGAAAATCGTGTAGCATAAAAATTGTGTAAAAGAAGACATAAAGTAAATCCTCAAGACTTAGCAGATCCTACAATATTAGTTTAAGAATATTTTTCTTTAACATTTCAATCAAACAAAATTTCAATCCAATATTTTTCTATAAAATTTTTATCTAACAGCTCCAAATCGCATGTAATTGTATAAAAATATTATTTTACAGAGCGTTTTATTTCAAAACCCTGTAAAAACAGAATTGGATTTACTTTTAGATGTTCTGCAAAGAATTTTCATATTACAAAATGAGGGCTTGACTTTAAGATCGTTCTAAAAAACAATATTTTCCGAATTTTCCTCTAATAATATTAAACTCTTATAAAAATAAACTATTTTTTATATAAAAATATTTTACAAGCGTTTTTCGCTTAAGCAAGTAGCTTATTCCAAGATATATTATTAGGGCTGGAATTTAAAGCTAATTGCACTAGAAAACTTAACTTTCAGAACTCAATTTTCTTCTAATATTATAAAAATAAATTATTTATAGCTTAAAAAATTTGCTTAACGTTACTTAGTTTCAAAATCTATTATGAGCTACGAGGGTGAATTGATAAGTTTCCGGCCTGACCAAGAAAAACAACGTTTGTAAGAATTTTTTCTTTTTATTTTTCAACATAATCTCCTCCAAGGCTGATACATTTCTCATAGCGGTGTTCTAGTCTAGTAATCCCATCTTTATACACTGATTCGTCAAGCTCCTCAAAATACCCATTTACAGCTTCGATTACTTCTTCATTGTCTGCAAATCTCTTACCGCCAAGCCATTTTTTGAGGTTAGGAAACAGATAATAGTCACTCGGGGCTAGGTCTGGAGAGAAGGGAGGGTGCGGCATCAATTCAAACTTCAGATCGTTGATTTTAGCCATCGCAACGATTGACTTGTGCGCTGGTGCGTTATCGTGATGAAACAAGATTCTTTTCTTCGCCAGATGAGGTCGTTTAATTTTCACCTCGTGGCTCAAACGTTGCAATAAGTCTGCGTAGTACTGACCAGTGATAGTTTTACCCTTTTCAAGGTAATCAATGTATATAATACCTCTTGCATCCCAAAAAAACAGTAGCCATAAGCTTGTTCGCTGAAAAAATTGTTTTTGCCTTCTTTGGAGTTGGTTCCCCTGGTCCAATCCACTGTTTAGACTGTTCTTTGGTTTCAGGAGTGTAGTGGTGGACCCAAGTTTCGTCAACGGTTATGAATCGACGCAAAAATTCGCTTGGATTACGCTTATGCAAGGTCAAATTGGCGGTAGAAATGTTTATTCGAATTTCGAATTTTCAAGAAAAACACAGAGGCGTCTTGTTCAGTGTGCTCTCAAATCTAAACTAACATGGCGATCGGGCTGAAACTATAGCTACAAGCTATCTAAGGATGGTACTATAGAACGCCACCTCAATGTAGGCCTAGTGGCGCCATCTCTTGGTCAGGCCGGAAACTTATTAATCCACCCTCGTATTAGATATTTATAGCTTAAAATAGAATACAAGCGTTCTTTGCTTAAAAAATTTGCTTAACGTTACTTAGTTTCAAAATCTATTACGAGCTAAAATAATCGCTAAAAATTTTAGATCTCAATTTTTCTGCCAATATCAAGATCCAAAAAAATATAAATTATTTTTATTTCAAAAATGTTGTATAAACGTTTTTCGCTTAGCAATAAATTTGATTTAAAATGTAATATAAATAATAAATCCAATAAATCGCATTCAGATGAAAAATTACACAGGTCTTCAAATACAGGGGTCATGTGAGTTGTTGGAAAGCTAGGGTTATTTCCGAAGTAATTTGGTGCGCAGAATCGAATCCGGCGTCAGAACTGGCCCATCACGTCAGGATTTTGAGATATTTGAGGTTATGTACCCAAAAAATAATATAACCTCAAATATCTCAAAATCCTGACGTGATGCCAGTCTGACGCCGATCGGATTCTACGCACAATTCTTCGAAATGACTCTTAGCTTTCCAACAACTGAACCATGTTGACCTGTGTTATTCATTTTAGCATTTTTAAAGAAAATATTAATTAACTTTTAAATAAAATACAATAAATTTAATTTCTTTCTAAGTTTTTAGATTTCAAGTTAAAATTTTCTTGCTCATATTTGGAAACTTAAACATTGCACTAAAATTTATTGATTTCGGTAACGTTAATAGTGATATTTTTTATAAGTCTAGTAAACATTTTTAACTAAATACAGCCTTTAAAACTATAAGTAAATACATTTTTTGCGGCATAAAAAAAAACGCTACTGAAATTGCGCTCAAAAACCCCCGAACTAAGCAAATCATACCCAATCAAACCCAGACATACTGCAAATAAATACATTTTTTGCGGCACAAAAAAAAAAACCCGAACTATGTACATAAATCATACCAAAAGCTTAGACCTTCCGCAAAAAGGTATCAAAAACACTAAGTTTAATTTTAATAGTAAAAAAACACCACTCTCAAAAAAATGCAATTACTTCACATACTTATATAAGATTTATAAAAGTTATAGTTAAATTAGACTCTTATATAAAATAATACCAACAAAAATACCAAACAATATCAACTAAAATACCATTTATTTATATAATAGAAAATTTTCAGTATTTAAACTGCCTAAAATAGTCGTGTCTCTTAGCAACAATGCTTAAAAGTATTTATTATTTATTTATTTTTATTTTTTTATTATTATTTACATTTTTTATGCCGCCGCATAGAAATCGAACCCAAAATAGACAAATATTAGCTTTAGTATAAAATGCTGCTTATTATTGTATCTATTGAAAAGCTAATATTACTAGATCTAGATGAAGCAGACAGATATGTATCGATATGTACATATCGTGCATTTTATAATAAAAAAACAAAAAAAATAATATCAACAGTAAGCTAAACATATTAATTTGTTAACCAAAAATAGAAGATCATTAAATAATTAAACAGACGCAGCGACAGCGGCCCAGACAGACAGACAGACCCACAGACAGACAGATAAAATTGAACTTGTCTACAGCTGTCCAAATTTCATGACTTCATTTCGACATTATTATTAAATTATTATACTTTATTTTTTTTCATTTTCATTCTTAGCTTATTGTTTTTTGAAGTTTTGGCTTTCAAGTACATATAAAATTGGCACAAAAAAAAAAAAACACAAAGATAAAGATACACACACACAGATACACACACATAAGAACAAACAACAAGAATATGAAATAATAATAATAAAACCAATTTGAAGACATCAAAATGTAAATAAAACTGAAACCAAGCCGTAAGATACAAATTGCTTGATTAACAAAAATTACAATATAAACTCAACTAGCTGTAGTGGGGCAGTCAGTAGTATCTGTGTATCGGTGTATCTGTGTATCTTTTAAGTAGCGCAGTGGCACCGAAAACCCAAAATCCATTTCCGTATTACATATATGTGTTTATTGTTGTTGTATTTTTTTGGATATTGAACGATTGATGAAAAACCAAAACCCGGTCGACTGTAGTTGCAATATAAACTTGACCCATTAAAAAGCGCAGCTTATAGATACATAGATACATAATGCAAATGCGCTCAATTTTTGCGCTGACTTGACAAGCAGCAAAAAGAAATAGTAGCGAAAATATAACACAAATACAGATCGGTAGAAAAACTAAAAGAAAATTAAGCTAGACGACAGTGAGATACACTGTAAATGTTGTGAGATACATTTGGGGGTTAGCTGTAGAACAAATTTTTATTTTAAAGTATCTACAAAAGGTTGTAGTTCCAGTTGCAAGAGTAGGACTAGTATCTTAATATGTAGAAAATCAAAAAAAATTTAGGGAGACGACAGTAAGATACACTGTAAATGTTGTAGATACATTTGGGGTATCTTTTAGTATTAGAGTATTTTCAAAAGGTTGAGCTTCAAGTTGAAAAAGTATTATTAGTATCTCATAATGTAGATAACCGAGAAATATTTGACTTGACGACAGTAAGATACACTGCGAATGTTGTAGATAGATTAAGGAGTATCTGCAGAGCATATTTGTATCTCAAAGTTTTTAAGTATCTACAAAAGGTTGAGCTTTAAGTTGCAAAAGTATGACTAGTATCTGAACATGTAGAAAACTAAAAAATAGTTAAGTTGACGACCGTAAGATGTTGTAGATACATTTGGCGTATCTTATAGTATTTAAGTATCTAAAAAGGTTGAACTCCAAGTTACAAAAGTATGACTAGCATCTAGGAATGTAGAAAACCAAAAAAAATTGTAGTCAACTAGAGTGAGATACACTGCGAATGTTGTAGATACATTTGGAGTATCTTATAGTATTTAAATATCTAAAGGAAGTTGAACGCCAAGTTACAAACGTATGACTAGTATCTAATAATGTAGCAAACCACAAAAAATTTAGGTAGGCGACTGTGAAATATACTGCAAATGTTGTAGATACATTTGGCGTATCTTATAGTATTTAAATATCTACAAAAGGTTGAACTCCAAATTACAAAAGTATGACTAGCATCTAGGAATGTAGAAAACCAAAAAAATGTACGTCAACTAGAGTGAGATACACTGCAAATGTTGTAGATACATTTGGGGTATCTTATAGTATATAAGTATCTAAAAAGTTTCAACTCCAAATTGCAAAAGTTTAGCTAGTATCTAATAATGTAGAAATCCAAAAAATAGTTGAGTTAATGACAGTAAGATACATTGCGAATGCTGTAGATACATTTAGGAGTAGCTGCAGAACATTTTTCGATCTCATATTATTTAAGTATTTACAGAAGATTGAACTCCAAGTTACAACAGTATGACTAGCATCTAAGAATGCAGAAAACCAAAAAAAAATTTGAGTCGAAGACACTTAGATACACTGCAAATGTAGATACATTTGGCGTATCTTATAGTATTTAAGTATCTAAAAAGGTTAAACTCCAAATTGCAAAAGTATGACTAGTATCTAATAATGTAGAAAACCAAAAAATAGCTGAGTTGAAGACAGTGAGATACATTGCAAATGTTGTAGATACATTTGGAGTATCTTTTGGTATTTAAGTATCTAAAAAGGTTAAACTCTTAATGACAAAAGTAAGGCTAGCATCTAATAAGGCAGAAAACCTAAAAAAATTGGAGTCTACAACAGTGAGATACACTGCAAATGTTGTAGATACATTTGGAGTATCTACACAAAGTATTTAAGTATCTACAGTAGCTAGTATCTAATGCTTCTAAGCTAGCATAAAGTCAGCTACCAACAACTTTGCTTAAATTTTGTTAACCCTAACGCTATAGTACAAACACAGATACAAACTTCAAATATGTATCTACAGCAGCTATGTTCTACAAGTTATGTTCTTACAGCTGCTAAACGCCGTGGTATAAACACGCCACGCCTACATTTGTCATAAATTCATAATACCCTTGACCCTAGCCTGGTTACAGTGTATAAAAGATACATTAATTGCCAACTGCAATCGGTAAAAAGATACTATTTTTATGTGCACGTACCTAGCGCGCATTTCATGCCCAATTTTTTTGGATAATTCATCTTTTTTTTTTTTTTTCTTTGATGGTTTGGTTTGGTTTGGCGTTAATCAAATTGAAACCGGTTTGGCGGCTGCTACCACCGCGACGTTGCTTCCTGTGTTCCAGTGCATTATTCGGGTTGTCTGTCGTACGGATAGTTTAAAAGTTTATTTCAAATATGGCGCATTTTACAGCGGTGGCTGATATGTACATATATATATATGTATTTGGCTATGTATAACTGGGCTGTCCATTTGCATATTGCCGAAATGAGCAAGCAAACCAAAAACCTTTTGAGGGTTGCCCGCACGGTGTTAAGCTCTTAGATACATATACAGTGCGACAGATACAGCTAAAGATACAGATTGGCTATAGCACTAGCGGCTATATAATGACAGCTACAGATACAATCATTGCTGTCTGTGTGTGTGCGAGTGTGTGTAAGAGGCAGCATGCTGCGGCGTGTGTCATATATAATTTTTAGCGTTTTAAGCACAATTTACTAGTAGTAGTAGTCGTTATGTGTATCTGTGTATCTGTGTGTGCCACCCTGCAAAGTTGCACTAATTATGCGAGCTGCTGAGATACTTGCTCAACGATAAGGCTCAGCTAATGAGTCATGGCAAGCAAGGGTTAAAAATCAAAAAGCAAAAACAATATATATCCAAATTGAAAATTATACAACAAATACGACAAAAAATCACCCACCCACCCACACACACGCAGAGGGCTGCAGATCGAGAACGAGTGACAATCTCTACTATAGATACATACATACATATAGTATATGTATCTGTAGCTATGAAATTCAGTTCAGTTCAGTCAATCGCTCGATCGTTGCCAGCAGATATGTTAATATAATTAAATTAATTTGTCAGCACGGAAATTAAAACCACACAGCAGCCCATACCAGGCCATACCGTATCTCTAGCTCTCTATAGACAAAATGTATCTATAACATGCGCTGGAGGCACAACGACAACGACGCACGACAGAAATGAAAATCGAACAATTAAACTCTAGGCGTGGGTGCCGACTTCTATATGCCATCCATATATATTATTGGAAGCAACTGACCAGTCTGGTACGTCCGCACTAATAATATGAAATAAAAAATCATTTGAAAATTATTATTAAAAATTGAGTTCATGAACTGTGTGTTTGTTGACTGCCTTCTCTATATAGAGATATATGTATGTATATAAGGCGATAACTTGCTCTGTTGACTGTTGATCAATTTTTATTATGATTGCCATACATACACACATACATAGTATCTATGCCTTTCCGGTCAGTCACACACACACATGCATATAAATTTGCTATTAATTATTAATATATCTACATAGCTAATTGAGCATTTGATGCATTGTCGAACTCAATTTTGTTTTATCAAATGCTCTGTGGGTGCTATATGTACATATTATCCAACAATTGTACAAAGCAATAGATTCATTTGCAAACTAATTTGTGTTTTTTATCATATACAGTAGAGCTTCGGCATAACGTATAGGGAAATTCTTTAGTATAAGTTGCGCGCTTTATAACAAACTTCCTTCTGTTTTATGTATCTTCTATATAACAAGCTCAATTTCCGCCTCCTTCTCAGCTATAGAAAAGAAGTTCGACTGTATGTTATAGTTACCATAGTTCTGTTATAGATTTCCAAGCTGCTCTGGTACAACAACTGCCTAACTTCAGCTACATCTGCTCTATATTTTCATTTTAAAATCGCTTGACTTTGTTTTTTTTAGTGGCTAGCTCTCTATATGCTAGTGCAGTGTGAACGCTTGCAAAATTTCACTAAAATTTTTCGTCATTTAAGGGTTTTTAAATGGGCTTCGATAGTTGTTGCACGTAGTTTATTAGTTACCATAAGTTTTGTCTTACTCTATGTATGTTTCTAAACTAGTAACGCAATTTTGCAGAATTTCATTAAAATTCATCGTCATTTAAGGGTTTTTAAATCGGTTACGATATGTTTTTACACGAATATTACGTTTAAGAATCCTTCAATGACGATAAGTTTTAGTAATATTTTGCAAATTGGCTCAGCTAGCCTGGAAATGCACATAGAGTTAGGCAAAAATCACGATAAAAGAGCAAAAACTAACGTAACTCATATAAGAACCTTTTAATGACGATGAATTTGAGTAAAATTCTGCAAAGTGGCTTAAATTGTTAGCGAATAAGTATAGAGTTAAATAAAAGTTAAAACAACAAACAACTTGCAGATAAAACCTATCAAAATACATTCAAGAACCCTTCAACGGCGATGAACTTCAGTGAATTTTTGCAAAGTGGCTTAAATTGTTAAAAAATAAGCATAAAGCTAAACAAAAGTCATAATAACTAACAACTTGCAGATAAAACCTATGATAACATATTAAAGAACCCTTAAACAACATAGAAATACAGAAAAATTTAGCATATCAACACAACTAGGCAACAAATGCACGTAGCATACCACAAAACCCAGAAATGAATTAAATTACACAAAAACTTGACGAGATTTGGTGTGAATAACTATTGCACTAATGCTTAAACTATGTTAAGCAACAGCTACAAAAAGGAATTTTATTAAAATAAAACTAAACAACATAAGTTGCTGCAGTTAGCTAGACAAACAATAAAGTTATGGCATTTTATATAAATTAATAGCAACAAATCAAAAAAGCGAAAAACTACGAGAAAAAAAAAGCCATAGCAAATCGTAACAAGCACTCAAAGTCAAAGCGAATTATATTCTAAACTAATTTTCGTGTCGTGCCAAAAATAATAAAAACAAGAAGAGTTTGCGTATTTTGACAGACTGGCAGACAGAACTAATAGACAGACCCCGAGAGAGAGAGCGAGAGAGCGGCTATAGAGAGTGCAAATTGTTGCAACGTGGGCGTGTATATAAAAACCAACAACTTAATTAAAACATCAATAAAAAAATTGTAAAAACATGCAATGGACAGGACGGACGAGCGTGCAACAAGCAAATTGCATATAGTTTATTTATTTATTTATTATTATTTTAAATTTTATTTATTTTTGCTTTTATTTATAACTATTTTATGTGCATTTAAATTGAATGGTGGCACATATACGCACATATAAATATTTGTCGGAATCTTGAGTGAACTTTTTATATATAGTTTTAGTTTTTCCCTTTTTTTTTGCATGCATTAACGATTAACAGCAACGAGCAATCGAGGAAGCGAGTTAATGGTTCGGCCATATAATCCTTTATCCCCTCAATCGCCACAGCGAACTGCCAATAATGATGATTCCTTTTTAATGTGCGCTCCCCAGGCGTTGGTCATTACTCAACTTGGACAGACGCCAGCACAGCGTCAAGCTCAAGCTACTCTCCAAACTGAAAAACTCAAGATACACCCTAAGCTTTTGGCCAGGCGTATCGATCTCAAAAAGTTGCCAATATGCGCCAGCCAAGTCAAAACTCATCATCATCATCATCGTCATCATAGTTTTTTTTTGTTCCCCATATACATATATATATATTTTATTTTTGTGGGCGTGTACAAAATGATATTTTATTCAATATCCTCAGTGCCGCACAGAGCTGCATGAACGATTTGTCCTTTTCAGTTCCTTCTGAGCGGAGTCCGCGCACTGGAAAATCAAATTGATGGCCAATGTACTCGCACACATACATAGTTACACACACACAGATATACACACATACGCATACCAGCTAACCTGAAATTAAAAACTCATAAGATATCGACTGATATATTGAGCTGCACAAATTACTGACAACTGAAGATGAAAGACATTCGTCCGTTTTTGTGCAGCGGTAATGAAATCAAGCATCAGTTGCCGACGACGTTGACGTCGACGTCGATGCTGACTGCTGACGTCGACAACATCGCTAAAAGCAACAGATTTTTCAAGACAGGTTTCTTCCAAAGACTTTGGCTTTGGTTTTTGGCTCGTCGTCGCGGCTGCTTCTTGCTTCATGCATATAAAAAGACAATTAGTCGTTATTAAGTTGTACACACAAAAGCCATTGGATTTGAAGATCTTTTTTTTTTTTTTTTGGATTTTATTTGTATTTTTTTTGTTCGTTTGTTCCTCTCTATTTGTAGCGCACAAAGGAAAGCATTTTTCGGGGCTTTAAAACGTTTTGTAGATGCGCAATTAATGACAATTTAAGAAGAAATGCGTATTGAACGGGCCCTAGCCCGGGGTCTAAGCTGCTTTTCAAATAACTTCCATTGTGGGTTTTTGCAGCAAACTTGGCTGGCCAAACAGTTTGTGAGCTTAACTTTAAATCTAGCCAAAGTTGGAGCGTATAGTTGCGCCGGCAGCTGAGTTACGATAGAACATTGGCAAGTAAGTAGAGTTTGATAGTGCTAAAAATGTAACTATTTGAGGGCAAAGCAAATAGCTGATCGTTTGTAGAGAAATAGTGAGTTTTGGAGCGTTTAAGTCGAAAGCGATAGTTGGTTTTATAAACCTATAGAGCGTTCACATTGCATTTGCATAGGAGCTGCAAGCTATAAAGCTAGCTATAATAACTTGCATTGTGGATTTTTGCAGCAAACTTGGCTGGCATAACAGTGTTTGGTCTTAACTTTAAATCTAGCCAAAGTTGGAGCGGTTAGTTGCACAGACAGCTGAGTTACGATAGAACATTGGCAAGTAAGTAAAGTTTGATAATGCTAAAAATGTAACTATTTGAGGGCAAAGCAAATTGCTGAGGCGGCTGCAGAGAGCAAGCACGACAAAGTGCTGAAGAATTTGAGTCTAAAGCATTGCAAAGCGATAGTTTTCTCGATTTTAGAAACTTATAGTGCGTTTACATTGTTTTTACATAGAAGTTGCAAGCTAGGAGGCTAGCTATACATTGACAACTTTAGGCGCTTTGATACGCGTCATTAAAGGTTGACAAATTACTAAAAGAGCGTTCACATTGCCTTAGTAGAGCAAATATAAGATTCAGCTTAAGGAACATCCTAATTCTAGTATGAAAAAAAATGAATTTATTATATGGCCAAACTACGCATAGAGCAAATGGAGCGTTTAAATTGTATTACTACATCACAATGTAAGAAATTGCCAATAGAGTGTTCACATTGTTTAACTACTCCAAGGCGTTTATATTTTCTATCTATATTCTTATGTAAAACGTAGTACATAGAGCGTTCAGATTGTCTAACTACGTCGTGATGTAAAATATTATGAATAGGGTGTTCAGAATGTCTAATTACACATACAGCATTCGCCTTGCCCTACTTTCACATAGAGCGTTCACATCGTTTAATAACATATAAAGCGTTTATATTGTCTGACCTAATACTAATGTAAAAAGTTATAAATGAACATCGTGATGTAAAAAATTGTAGAGTGTTCACACTGTCTAACAACGCATAGAGCATACACATTGTGCTGCTTGCAAATAGGTCATTCACATTGCTTGAAAACTTATAAAGCATTCACATTGTCTAACTATACTATATACTTATGTAAAAACTTGTAAATAGAGCATTCAGATTGCATAACTATGTCAAGATGTAAAAAATTTTATATAGAGTGTTTACACTTTCGTCTTATAGTACCGATTAACTTATCTACGTCATAACGTAAGAAATTACAAATAGTGCGTTCACATTTACACTGTCTAACTACATATAGAGCGTTCACATCGTCCTTCTACGTCATAATGTAAAAAATTGGAAATACTATAGAACGTTCACATTATGTAACTACACATAGAGCGTTCACATTGCCTTGCTTCACATTTTTTTATTCAAGAGTCACAAGGAAAAAAGGGCTTGCAAATTTGATTTTTTTACTATATATTTTTAGGGATTTTTTAACTTATAAACTGCTTAAAGCAAGCTAGTTGATAATTCCGTATCATTTAAGCTTACTAACTGCGTTACTTTTAAGCTAATTAGTTAAATTAGTAACTCTGAATTTTCTGTCTCTATTTAGGGGTGTCAGAATAGTTTACCATGGTTTCGCGATGACTGCTTGCTCATTTGGTAACGCGCACAGCCGCTATAACAAATTTGATAAAAATTCCATGTTATTTAGTGGTTCCAAAATGGTTGACTATAGGTTGCTCATTATGCAGCCCAGCTCAAACATGCATTTCCCATAATTTAAGCTCAAATTCGACGAGTTTTATCAAAGTCCCAGTTTATCATATTGGTTTTTATGGGCTGCAAGACGCATTTAGCGTTCAAATTTCAAATGTCCTTGCTGCGCACTCGATCTTTTTTTTTCTACTCCTTTTTTTTTTTGTTGATTAATTTACTGCGTCATAAGTCGCAGGATACTGTACGGCATTGTCTTTTGGGCGCTACGTTGACCAAATCCCAACTGGTGTTAATAACGTCGCTGCTCTGGCAACCTACCCGCCTGCTGGACGTACGCTCGAAAAGGGTTCCGATGGCTTTGGGGTTGTATTGGTTTTGGTTACGGCTTAGTTGCTTCCATTTTTTTTTCTCGTTTCTCGTTTTCCTAAATATATTTTACTGATTTCGTTAGGATGTCAATTGTCAGCTGGAACAGCGCATTATAATTTATCGGATGTATGCAAATGAGTTTGATTTATTCAATGAGCTGGGCATAAATTTTCGTACCACTTTTTTGTACTAATTTTGTTTTCTTTTTATTTGCGTTTTTTTTCAAAAATTTATATAAAAAAAAAAGGGGTCGCATTCGATTTTTTTTGGTATTTTGGACAGCTGTGGCGTGTGTGGCACTGGAATGAATATCTTTGATAGGGCGCTGTCAAAAGCTGCCGAACTGTCGCTGGCGTAGTGCGATTTTTTGGTATCTTTTTTTTCCGTTCTAGTCATGGCGAATTAGTCTGTCGATGTTGCAGCTTCGCCGTCGCCGTCGTTGCTGTTGCATGCTACAAAGCAAATCATCGCCGCGGCTCATTGCAAGGCAACAGACGTAAAAAAATGAAAGAAAAAAACATTTTAGAATACTACAAATACAAATCGGGGAAAAAAATGAATAAAAATAAAATATATAGACGGCATATGCAACAGACAACTCAGACGCAGCAACGACGCGTCGCGATCGACAGCGACGCGCAAAATGCGGCAACATTTTGGGGTTGGGGGGCATGCAACATGCAGCAGCATAAAAACACATATGCTTGCAACGTCTGCCCCAGTGTGTGTGCGTGTGTGTGTGTGCGCCCCACTCAATCATAAAGCATTGGCAGGCGTAAATCAAATCAAGTAGCAACAACCAACAGACAACCAAGCAACAGTTGCTGCGCTGTCGCTGCCTCTGTTTGCTGCATGTTGCACGCACAGTGACGTCGCTGCTGCGGCTGCCGCTGCTGGGCTGCGCTGCGGCGGGGGATGCAACATTCAGACAATGATTAAGTAGGCAAAATGTGCCGCTCTGCCCCTTCTTGTTCCCTTACTCATCCTCTATGCTCATTCCCATTCCCATTGCCGTTTTTGTTGTGGCTGTTTTTCCCCCTTTTTTTATATTTTTAATTATTAACGTACAGCTTGACTTAAAAAAAAAAATCGGAAAAAAACTGTCTAGAACTTGCACACATTTTTAAATTCAAGTGCAAACAATCACAATCCTAATGTACAGTGATCAACTATGACTGTGCTAGCTCGAAAATTGGGTTTTCTAACAGACAGATTCCTCGAAATAAATAGTTTTGGGGCTGTTCAGGAGCGGACTAAGAAAATTGTATTTAAACGATTCCTTAAAATAAACAAATTTTTTGTTTTTGTGAGCAGTGGACTTACATAGCTTAAAGCCGAATTCGAACAAATTTGGAGTGGTCTATAAAAAATATTTCTTGATCAGTGGCGGATTGGGCCTAAAAGGTTTTACATACCTTTGCCATATACATGCTTTTTTTTGAGCTAAAAGAACATAAAAGTTTCATTCAAGACTCTCATAAGGTCTACAAAAAAAAATGTTTCTATAATTTTTGTTGATAGTACTTACTGATATATTTGTTTGGTATTTTTTCAGGATTATTAATTTTCGGCATATTTACTGGGGGTGTATAAACAATCTCTTTTACTTCGCTAATTTTTAGTCGTATAGTCTTTTTTATGCTTTATCTCTATATAGAGTATCATTCAAATAGTCATTGTAAGCTATAATTTTTGAACTAGTTCATAAGTTTTATGCTCCCAGTCAGCTGCGTATTTCCATAACGATAACGATTACGCTTAGATCATAACTGAAGCTAACTTCTTTTTTTAATACCAGAAAAGTGTATTCCGTGGGATTGCACAATTTTGAAATAATTTCCATGACGCACATTAGTGACGTTCAGATCATGTGCATTAATTTTTTTCTAACTCCGAGCTACTGTTCGTTCTCCCAACAACTTATCAACTTGTCATCTATTGATCACCATTCATTACAAACAAATACTAAACTCACTTGAGTTAGAAATAAAAAAAAATACTTGCTACAGTAGGCACTCAAGTGCATGCACACTGTGATTTTATCGCAACATCTCAACTATTGATCATAGTTATATAGTAGGGGTTAGGGTAGGAGTATAAGGGGCAGCAGCAACTCACTCACTCGTAACTCTTTCAAGTGTATTCCACAAATATTTCGAGTGTTCGATTTATGCATACAAAACATTTTTCAGCTTTTCCAAAGATCAGATCAAATTGTTCAGATATAAGAAAAACGCCTACATAGGAGTGTAAGAGTGGGAGAGTGTGTGTGACTGTGTGTGTGTGTGTGTGTTATGAGAATTTCTCACAGACTGCCAGACTGTGACTCGTTCTCGTTTGGCTTTCCATAATATTTTTCATGTTCTTTGGTTTGGAATCTGGAACTGCTTTGCGCTGCTTTGCTTCGCGTTCTGCTGACGCTGCTTTTTGAAGTATGGACGACAAGTTTGCTTTGACGTGCTGCTGCCCCTGTTCCTATTGTTGTTGTTGTTGTTTTCAATGGCATTTTGTACCAAATAATGCTTAAACATATATGAATTATTATATAGATCAGCTGCAGAAGACGACAGATCAGTTGTTCATTGCTCATTGCGACAGCTACTTGAACAACTTGAGAACTGATTGTGAATGCCCGAGTTGTTGTTGTTGTTGTCTCGACGATGTTGTTGTGTCCTGTTGTTGGTATACTCTGTAAAGTAGAGAGTTTGATGGATTTTATGGACGACTCTGTCATATAGATAGGTCGAACTCAGCGAGCAGAACTTAAACTGGTTCACTTTTTCTCAAAATTGAATTGCAGTGTATGCCGCCGTCGTTGTTGCTCGCAGTCACTCCAGTTATACACTATAAGGCAGAGGTTTTGATGGTTTTTAGGAACGACTCTGTTATGCAGATAGAGCGACGAACCCAGCGAGCATTCGCTCATGTGAGCCTAAGCTGCATAAACTGGTTCACTTTTTCTCAAAATCTATTTGCAGTGTATGCCGTCGTCGTTGTTCGTTCCAGTCACTCCAGTTATGCACTGTAAGGCAGAGGGCTTGTGGGTTTTGTGGACGACTCTGTCATATAGACAGAGAGAACTCCGCGAGCAGAACTCATGTGAGCCTAAGCAGCATAAACTGGTTCACTTTTTCTCAAAATTTATTTGCAGTGTAGCTCACAGTCGTTGTTGCTCCCAAACTCTTAGTGACACTAAATACTTTCTGGTACAAATGCCAGCCAGCAACGATCAATGTGATCAATCGTGCTTCAATTTTTCTGCTGTCCCATCCCAAGTTTATCTTATGTTAGTACCAACACTAGTTCGGTTCGTTTTCAGTTCTTTTTTTGTGATGTTTTTGTCAGCGGAAATCTTTTGTATAGACTCAACTCAAGTGTTGTTGTAGTCTCAGTGTTGTTGTTGTTGTATTATTAGCTAGTTCAATTTGTATAGAGTGCGGGCGTTCGAGGGAACTACGGCGCAATGCGGGGCAGCCAACAAGTGGCAGTTCAATGCTGCTAAGTAGCTCAGATAATGGCACAACAACAACAGCAACAACAAGAACAGCGCGTAATGCCACAAAAGCCCCCCCTAAAATAATTGAGTGTCAATTATATACACAAGCACATTTGTCTGCACACACACACACATATAGTCACATAGATACACACACACACACACACACTCTCATATGTGTTACTTGCTGTCAGCTGTTGAAAATATTAGAAGAAAAAATTATAGGCGTAAATATTATGCATTTTTTCTTTGACGTTATGTTGTTTGGTATTTCCTTCCATTTTTCCCATTTTTTGGAGAATATATTGGGGCAAATACAACAAAAACAAAAAACATATAATAAGTATTTTTAATGCGTTGTATGTTTAATGCCATTGAGACAGTCTAGGCTATAACGCCTTCATTATTAATTTATGAGTCTAATGGAGCAAGAAGAAGCAGCAGCAGCGCCATCATTGAAAGAAATAAACCCCCAAAGCCCCCGCACAAGTCAATATTTCTGACAACGTCGACGATGATGATGATGATGTTGATGATGATGATACACATTAGTTGTATATTATGATAGAAAATAAAAATTCATATCATAAATGTCAAATTAAAAATAATATGCAAAAAAAAAGAAAATTAAAAATATATTGGTTTTATAGTAGCCTGACTAACATGAATTATAAAATATGACAGTTTAATAAAATTAAAAATAAAAACAAACTCTACAAGGCGCTAAAAATGTTTTTGATAGCGCATTCACACTGGCAGTCATTACGTGTTGCAGCAAAGGTGTTTACATTAAAGTAAAAAGCTCGCAACTAGCTTGCTTTCAGCAGTTTATAAGTTAAAAAATCCCTAACTAGCTAAGCTAAGCATATTCAGAACCCTTAAATGACATGGAATTTTAATGAAATTCAGCAAAGTGCCTCAACTAGCTTGGAAATGCACATAGAGTTATAGAAAAAGCATAGTAACGCGTATATTCGTATAAAAACTATTGTAACCGATTTAAAAACCCTCAAATGACGAAGAATTTTAGCGAAATTTTGTAAAGTGGCTCAACTAGCTTATGAATGTGCATAAAGTTATAGAAAGTGCATTGTAACTTGAATATTCGTATAAAAACATATCGTAACCGATTTAAAAACCCTTAAATGACGATGAATTTTAATGAAATTCTGCAAATTTGCGTTACTAGTTTAGAAACATACATAGAGTAAGACAAAACTTATAGTAACTAATAAACTACGTGCAGCAACTATGGAAGCCCATTTAAAAAACCCTTAAATGACGAAAAATTTTAGTGAAATTTTGCAAAATGGCTCAACTAGCTTGGAAATGAGATAAAGCTTTAAAAAATGCATAGTAACTTGTATATTCCTATAAAAATCGATCGTAAACGATTTAAGAATTATTAAATGACGATAAATTTTAGTGAAATTCTCCAAAGTGGCTCAACTAGCCTGGAAATGCACATAGACTTAGACAAAACGTATATTAACTTAAAAACTACGTGCACAGACTATCGTAAGCCATTTAAGAATCCTTCAATGACGATGAATTTTAGTGAAATTTTGCAAATTGGCTCAGCTAGCCTGGAAATGCACATAGAGTTAGGCAAAAATCATGGTAAAAGAGCAAAAACTATCGTAACTCATATAAGAACCTTTTAATGACGATAAATTTGCGTAAAATTCTGCAAAGTGGCTTAAATTATTAGCGAATAAGTATAGAGGTAAACAAAAGTTATAGCAACACACAACTTTTCGATAGCATATTCACACTGGCAGTCATTACGTTTTGCAGCAAAGGTGTTTACACTAAGGTAAAAAGCTCGCAATGGAGTTCTGCGTACTCCGAATTAAAAGCTGGTTCCTAGGGCGAAACTGTAGCCCAAAGATATTCATTCATATATTTAAAGTAATATTCATTTTATTCAAATATTAAGATGACAGTGTATTGAATGAAAACTACTTTTTTGAACGCCTCCTAAAAGCCTCAAAAATTATTCGAAAAGAGTTAGATTAAGTTTATGAGCCTCAATTTAGAGACGAAATATGATTACGGGTAAAGTTTTGGGTTTGACATTTCCGACAGCAGTTGCACAAATTTTATCTATGGCCCTCTAGTCCTTGTAGGACTAATAGGAACTTATGATCTGCATCAATTTCATAGATCAGACAACAAAATATTTCAAAAATTTAAAATTCGATAATTCGACATGCAATTTCTTCCTTTTGCTTCCTTGCTTTTAAGCTCTAAAGTAACTAGTATTAAACTAGACTTTATCTAATATAAAGTCTGATAAAATACCAAAAAAAAAATACCAACAAGCTCGAACTCTACGTCAAACACTTCCAACGCGCATTAAGAGTTCCACTAAGTCGCAAAAACGCAACTCTACGATAAAACCTAGCCAGTACTGTCGTTTTTAGAAATTACACTGAGTCATATTAGTCTGCCACCACACCGGCTAGTCATAAAAATGCACTTGTAGTCCAAAAGAGTGTTGTTGGTGGCATCCCATCCATCCACAAGATCTTGGCATATTCGCTGGGTACTACTGTCACCACTGTCTTCTGCGCTTTGTGGAACAGACTAATAAAAATTTTGTGCTGCCTCGAGAGTACTACGATGAGTCTGGTATATCGAACGACATAAAAACTGATCGACAACGACAAATATAACTCGCCTTGTGGCCAACCGACTGACGGGCGGACTGACAGACGGCACAAATAATGTCCACAACTTTGCCGGGCTGCGTCTCCGCTGCTCCCGTTGCCGATCCCGGCAGCGTTCTTCTGGTGTTGTTGTAAATTTTAATGATCTGTCATTTCGATTTATATTATTTTCGAAACAGAAACAGAAGAAACCCAGAGAGCCAGCCAAAGATAAAGACAAAAGAAGCACAGCGCCGATCGCTGCTGCCACTTCATAGAGCGCACGTCAGCTGCATATTAAATTAAAAGGTATTATATTGTACTAAGTATATACATAGAGCGACGACTAGGAGGAGGGGGGTTGGAGGGAGCTTAGCTGGCTGGCTAGCTGACAGCTACATAGATACATTTTGTACATGTGTCAAGGCGTCTGAGTAGTGTAGACTGGGTGAGGGGGAGCCGAACTTGTGCGACATCGAAAGACAGAAGAACGGTTCGATAAAAATATCACACATCGATAGAATTTGAATTTGAAAATGAATTTGAATTTGTATTTTTTTTGCTGTGTGTTGTTGTTGTTGTGGGTTGCTTTTTGAATTTGGCATAGTTTCTGTTCATTGTTCGTAGAGAACTGCCTCCCTACCCCCCGCTGCTGTTAATGTCATGCGCTGAGAACTAGAGCGCGTTGCATGCCCCTCGGCTTTTGTTGTCTATTTTCATTTTGTTTTTTTTTTCACATAGTTGTTGTTGTTGTTGTTGCTGGCGGCCTTTTAATTTATTTGTTTTTTTGATTTCACAATTTTTCGATCAACCGAAAAAATAAATTTTTCTACATTTGTTTTTGTAAATTTTCAAAACACAAAAGAAACGCAAAGTTGTCATAAAATTTTATTTCTTTGGCGGTTGTTTTTGAACAAATTGGCCTTATAGCATATATCTATCTATAGCGTCTATATATCTATATATATTTAAAGATAAATATATGTAGATATCTATATATTTATGTGTACGGATCAGTTCGGCTGTGTTATATGATCGTTTGCTTTGCCAAGCGCTAAATTGTGAAAATTTTCGATTGTCAATAGGCAACACTTTGGCATGCTTTTGATGCTCTATGTGTGGGTGGTATTATCTATTGTATTCTTGAAATCCCCCAAATATATTTAAATATATATGTATATAGAGGGCAATAGGGTAAAAGCATGTTAAATTGTTTGTTCTGATCTTTTTTTTTTTTGGTTTTAGGCGGCTGTTAATTTGCGCAAATTTATTTATTGCAGCTAATTTTAGTTAAGTATTTTGTCTAGGCCATAAAAAATATTTACAGCATAATTTAGTAAGCTAAATTGTTGAGCTAATTTTTGTCGAAAAAATAACTTAGAAGAATTTTTAGAGCTTAAGAGTGGTTGGCTGGGATAAAACTTTTAAGAGTGTAGGAGGGCTTGAAGCTTTAGTTACAGCAGCAAGAAGCTGCTTCGAAGAGCATAATTCTAAAAGTAATTTACTAAACAAAATTCTTCTGAAAATCTGGCAGTTATTTGCAAACTATTTTCAGCTTTAAAATTCTCGCCTCAGCTTCAAAATTCTTTCCAAAATCTCGAAGTTATTTGCAGGCGTCTCAGCTTCAACTGCTGCTGTTAAAATTAAGCTTTTAAATCGAATAAGTTACAAAAAATGCCATTTTTGCTTGGGGCTAACATAGTTTAAAAATAATTGTTTATAAATATATAGCTTGAAGTTGGCTTAAATAGCATCTAAAAATATCAAAGAATATTGTTTAACTATTTAAAAACTACTCTATCTGAGTTTGATGTGCAACTTTAATAAAGAGATTAAGGTACAAGAACACATTTGGATGCGATTATCAATCCAGCTTCTTTAAAAACTAAATTAAAAATTAATAAAAAGGCATAAATCTTCAATTTCAAGGTTTTTTTTTTATAATTCACAACTGCTTACGGTTAACATACTTAAATTGTGTAGAGAGCGTAACAGGGCTGTTAACCTAAGCCTAACCTCAACATTAACGGTAGCTAACAATTTTAACAGCCTACGCGCTATGTTATTCTAACTTCAACATCAACGGTAGCTTACAGTTTTAACAGCCCACGAGCTATGCTATTCTAAATTCACCATTAACGGTAGCTTCCAATTTTAACAGCCTACGAGCTATGTTATAACTTCAACGAGAGAGTACAAAATAGACAGAGGCCACAAATTCTCTCTGACTTCCACATTAACAGAGGCTTATAATTTTAACAGCCCACGAGCTATGTTATTTTAACTTTAACATTAACGGTAGCTTACAATTTTAACAATTTTTCGGGTCTTTTCGTAGCTTTTGACCTATCCAGTTCCATTTTCACAGCCTTTCAGTTGATATGGTTTCCGGCCTTCGTATTTTTAGCATGCTTCTAAGGAATCGATTGACAAAAGCTTGAATTCGCTGCAGGGATCTCGAAGCTGCATACCAGGTTTTGCACCCGTATAGTAAGACAGATACTAGTTGGTTGGTTTGGATGCCGTTTAAGTGACAACATATTCAAACTCAATAAGCGCTAATGCGCCATTTTGTTACACCACTTATGGAAACCACTGCTGTTCGGTTTACTCAAACCATCTCGATCCGTTAATAAACCTGCTGATGTCGTCTATGTTCTTTTCTGCCAAGTCACGTAGGCTTCCTAACGCGAAGCTTCCCAGTGCTCTGTGGCGTAAGGACCCCAATCGTGGGCACTCACATAAATAATGATAAACTGTCTCTTCTGTGTTCTCCTGATCACAGCTTCGGCATCTGACGTTGTAGGGCCAGCCTATTTTCTTTGCATGGTCTCCTAACGGCCAATGTCCGGTTATTGTCGATGCTATTCCGAAGATCATTGTTCTTGGCTTGCTTAGCAGTTCGGCCGTTCTACGCTTGTCGTATCGCGGCCAAGTTTCCTTTGTGCCAATATTTTTCCATCTGGTTTCAGCCTTGTTCTGAGCTCGCAGAAGAAGTTCTCTCTTGATAGCGCTGAGGGGGTATTTGACAGCTATCTCCGCTGCTTCGCCATCTGATGCTCCTTTTCTCGCCAGTTCATCAGCTTTTTCATTCCCGTATACGTTTCTATGTCCGGGAAATCATACAAGAGCGATGTTGAGATCTTCTTTGCATTGTCTGATGATTTCTGGCGGTTTGATCGCCAGCAAAGCTGCTTGACTGTCGGAGAATATACACACCTCCGCCAGCTGACTCGGATGATTATTCAACACCTTACATGCTTCTCTGATGCCAAAGACTTGCGCCTGGAAAATGCTGTTTCTGCTGCCTAGGCGATAGGAGAGAGATACTTCGAGTTCGCCCGAGTAGACCCCTGCTCCTACACCGCAATCCATCTTGGATCCGTCAGTATAGATTGCAGCTGCGTCTGCTCTCATTACCCTGTTCTTGTCCCACTCCTTTCGCGTCGGGAATCTGACGTCGAACCTCTTCTTGAAGTCCAGTACTGGTGTTATGTAATCTGTTGATTTGCTAGTCTCTTGACCCTTCAGAATGCTGCCATGTCCGAAGGTACTAGTCCTCCAGAGTCCAGTTTCTTTGATTCTGGTGGCCGTGTTTGCTGCAGTTAGCTTTAACATTTAACGCCTCTGCTGGGCATGATCTAATTACGCCCGTAACACTTGCACAGGCCGCTCGCTGCAGTGTACTTGGTCTCCTGATGTTGTATTGCCTGCTCAATGCTGGCCACCATACCAGCGCACCATATGTGATGATGGGTCGTACGACAGATACTACATTGGAATTAAATATTCTCAGTTATATATTTTTTTAACTATCTATCTAAATTAAAATTTCAGCATATCATAAGAGCAGGAAATTGAATAAAACTCATTTCGCAGCTGTTCGTTATGCAGACGTTCCACTGTAGAGTATGCTTAAACTTTTTTTTTTACCAAAAGTTTGTTACATAGTCTAACGCCAAATGCCACTGCCACTCCCACTGCTTTTGCTGCCCCTAAATACTATAAGTTACTCATAAAATCAAGATAAATAGTCTATTAAAACTACTTTAGCCCCATCGTAACATGGCTAAATGCTTAATGTGCCATAAAACACATCTAGGCATTTATCAGACACTCCACACACACTCAACGCACTCCCCACCCCTCTCCACTCCAATCATAATTGGCAAACACTGATAATGCTTCGCAAACCCGCTTTAATTATGATATAATATAAGGAAATATGGCCAAAATATTTCGAGTACAGCTTCTACCCTCAAAAATGTTAGAGCCAAAAACTTTGCGCACTTTTAATTGCTAGCTATTTAGGTTATGTTGTGCTGAGGGGGTGTGGGGGGTGGGCTGCTCTATAAGTTTGATGATGATGATTTCTATTGAATTTTGTAGCACACTCGTTGTTGTTGTTGTTGTTGTTGTTAGCCAGTTTATGGGTTTTTACTTTGGGTTAAACTATTATGAAGTCATAATTTTCTGTCATATCATGCGACCGCACTCTATACAAATATGGCCCATAACGCGATCGGTGCGTGTTGATAAGAACGTTAAGGTGGTTCTTAGAGTTAGAGAGAGAGAGACGGTAGCAGACGGTAGAACTTGCTTAAAGTGTTTAATTTGGTCAACACTCATGCAGTGTGTGTGCGCGTGTGTGTGTGTTATTAACCCTTTGGCAACAAGTAGCAAAAAAGGCTGCAACAAGCAGCAGCAATAAAAACGTGTAATAGTTGCTTAGTATTTGTGCGTGTGCAAACACACACACACTGACACACATACAGACAAACAACTACCGCCATATAGGCACATTAAACATGGCGCATTTCCGGTTGCTGCTGCTGCTGCTTTTGCCGCTGCTTATGTTGTTGTGCCAAAACTATGCCAAAAACTTTCAAGGACACACACACACACACATACATACGCACGCTTATACACATACAATTGCGGCTTTTTTGAGACACTTGAAATGCGCAAACACTAACACACATACACCGAGAGTCTAACACTAACACAGTGAGTGCTACACACGCACTGTGCGCCTAAGTTGTTTTGATTTTTGTCGCAGTCGCTGAGACGCCAGCAGCGCAGCAGCCGAAGTCTGTCGTCGCGTCGTCTGTTTTGCCAGCCGCAAAACGTGCGTAATTAAAAGTGTAGCTGTGTGTGTGCGTGTGTTTGTCTGCTCTGTCTCTGCTGTTTAACTCTTTAAACAAGATGGCTGCGACGCCGCCCAAATGTATGCTATGAAAATGAATTTTTGGCTGTCTAAGCTTTAAAACTGTTGCATGCTGGCTGACAGCAGCCACAGCAGTGGCAGCAAACAAACACAACCAAAAAACAGCGCTACAACAAATACTTAACACACCAACACACAGTTAACTAGACTTGTACAGTTAGCATAGTTCCGGCGGCAGCCATTTTGAAGCTCAAGGACAAGCCTAGCAGTGCGCTAGATGCTGCCTGCACTTAACTATTTAAAGCCACAGTTGCAATGGGAAACGGCTTCGGCTTAGTAATTAAAGTACACTGCAGCTAAGAAGTTTGTGGTCACTTTGGAGTTTGAGTCATAATTAAACATTAAATTTGTTTTGGTTAATTGTGAGTTAATTTTGTGGAGACTTTAAGGCTTGAAATCTTTGAAGTGGCTCAAAATACATTTCTTTCGAGTAGTTCAGAAAAATTAAAGATATTATTTTTTCTTCTTTATTTGGAATTCGTTTTCGAATGTTAGCGATTATACAAGAAAAAAGAATAAACATAAAAATAAAAATATAAATAATATTAAGTATTTTCAGGACAAATTTTTAACAATATTTGAAAATAATTCGCGGTCTCTAGCTGCTTCCAAGAGTTGATTCACATATTGCATACCGGTCCATTGCCTTATGTTCCTCAACCAAGAGAACTGCTTACGACCGATACCTCTTCTTCCTTCAATCTTGCCTTTCAGAATGAGTTGTAACAGCTCATATTTGGGATTTCGCAGAATATGACCCAGATATGAAGTTTTTCTTCGTTTGATAGCTTTGAGCAGTTGTCTATCAACGTGAACTCTTCGCAGGACTTCTTCATTAGAGACGTGATGGGTCCAAGGTATTCTGAGCAATCTCCGAAAAAGCCACATTTTAAATGCTTCCAGTCTGTTCATGTCTGATATTTTTATGGTCGAAATTTCCATGCCATATAGAAGAACTGAAGATATTAGGAACTTTTTTTTTTAATCAGTTTTATAATATAATCAGCTGGTTAGAAAGGCTTTAAATATCATAATATATAATATATCACTTTTGATCAATATTATTTTTTTGGGCCTAAATTTTGAGTAGCCTCTGGAAAGCTTTTCAGTCTTAAAGGCAGCTAAAGTGGCTCAAAATGAATTCTTTCGAACAGTTCCGTAAGATTTGAGATATAAGCAATCAGTTTTCTTAAATCAGTCTTAACACATCAGCTGGCTAGAAAGCTTTTAAAAATATTGATAAACAGGATGATATTTTTGATTTTGAGCCATCATTTTAGTCAAAACCTAATTTATAAGAAAGTTTTTGCTACCTTGAGAGTTAAGTATCGGAAGAGATTTCAGTTACTTCAAGTAGTCTTTAAAGTAGTCGCAAAGGAAGCTTTTAAGGAAGACTTTAAATCAAAAGTGTTAGAAAACTATTAAACGGCAGTGTATGCTAGAATTTTATAATGTTTTTATACAATTAAAGATTATAGAAAGTTTTTGCCTGCTTGAGAGTTAAGTATCATAAGAAATTTCAGTTTCTTCAAGTAGTCTTAAAGTTAGTCGCAAAGTAAGCTATTAAGGAAGATTTTAAATCGAAAGTGCTGGACAACTATTAACAGGCAGTGTATGCTGGAATTTTAATTTTTTATACAATTAAAGATGACAGCAGAGAGTTGCTAAACAGAGAAGCAGGGAGTATGTAGAGCATAGGAAGCAGATTCCAGGATTCTTGGTATAGTCTTAAGGTTGGTCGCAGAGAAATCTGATCAGAGAAATCCATCTTTTATAATCGATAATTGTTGGATATCTATTATTAGGCAGCTGTATGCCAGAATCCCGCAAGGTTGGGGGGGGGTTCAAGATGACCACAGAAAACCGCTCTCCAGTGGATCCGCCACTGATGCATAGAGGCTTGAGCAACCCAGCGCTACGAAATCTTCAAATAAATTCCTCGTTCCATTCCATTCCATTCCATTCCAAAAAAAAGTCATTCCATAGACGAAGCTTTAAATTAAAACCAAATAAAATCGTTAAACAGCTGTTTTTTAAAAAGTTCAGCCCTGACAGGTTCCACTGTACTTGCAGCCACAGAGTCTGGCAGCACAAAAACAAAAAAAAAAATAATAAAGACCAAAAGCTAAGTTTAAGACACCGACAATGTTAAAAATATGTTAAAATGTGGCACAAAAACAAAAACAACACTAACACTAACAACTAACACTAATACAAACGCACTGTATCTATGTGTATGTGTGTGTGAGCTTTTTACGGCTGCGATGCCAACTGGCTTTTTGTTTGTTGTTGTTGTTGGCAGTTTTTGCTACTAATTTTGCTACTTTGCTTCAACACAAACACACATTTATACTTATATATACATATATAGTGTATCTGTGTGTGTGTGCAGCGCCCACACTTTTGTGTGCTTAATTTGCTTCTTTTTTTTTGTTGGTTTGAGTTGGCTGCTTGTGTGTAGTGGTTGCTGGGTGCGGGGGTGTGAGAGAGGCGCTGCTCTGCGCCTTACGCTCTGCTACAGAAAACTTTTGCTGCTCTTTCTTTAAATTTAATTTCTCTTAGCTAGTGTAGTTTTTTTTTGTTTTTGTGTTTTTGGTTTTTGTTTTTGCTGGCTTTGTTTTTGTGTATTTTATTTTGGTCTGCTTAGAATTTTCGTTATTGTTTGTTGTCTGAGGTTAGTTTTCACTGTCGCCGCCGTCGTCAGCGGCGTCGTCGGCTGCGCTGCGCTGCTCGGCACAATTCTGTGCGCCTTTTTACAGCTGGCTTTAATTAGAACATTTCACTCTTTTGGCCAAAGCTGTCTCTGTCTCTGTCTGTGTGTGTATCTGTGTGTGTGTGGCAACAGTTGGGCATTGGACTTAAAGTTAAACAGCCTTTAAATTTTAGCCCGTTGGCGCCCCTCAAAAGCTAGCTCAAGGTCCTTAACTCCTCTACTTGCCGCCGCTGTTAATCGCATTGACATTTAAGTCTCTCTGCCACTTGAAACTTGCCGCCTGCCACGCCGCCAACAACAACAACAACGAGTACAACAAACGCAACACGGCGGGTTATCAGTCAGTCAGGCAGGAATTTTAAACCCTTTTTGCAGTTGAGCTTCGCTTCGCTTCTCAGGCAAAAGGGTTAAATTTTTTGACTTTCTTTTTTTTTGGGATCTTGTTTTTGTTAGTAGCCGGCCTGCAAAATGCCAGCACACACGCTTCAGGCGCACGTTCTCGCTTGGCAGATACAATCCGCGGCATGCCACAAATTTGTGCCACAAACTATGCTTAAGCAGCGAGTGTAAAAGTCAAAAGGCTAGCTGCAGATATAGCTGGGTAGCTATATAAAAAAAAATTTTAGTTTGTTTAAAAATTATATAAATAAAGTTATCTGAACTTAATAAAATAACTGTTGAGTAAGAATTGTTTTTTGATAAAAGCAATATTAAAGTTTAGTGGCCTTTAAAAAACTAAAGCCTACAACAATTAAAAAATAAATATATTTTTTATTTACATTAAAAAATAAATAAATCAAATTAATAAGCACAATTTTAAAATAAAGTTACTGCATAAATACAATATTATATAAACTTTCGAAATATAAATTCAAAAAAATTAATTAGATGACAAGAAATGATTTTTAAATAAATAACTTCAAAAATTCTTATTTAAATATATAAATTTCAAAAATATAAATTGTAAAAAATTGAATAAGTAAAAACAACGTTAAAACAAAAATCTCTGTCAATTATTAATTTTTAAATAATAAACTTCATAAATTATTATTATTATCTTATAAACTTAAAAAATATAAATTGAAAAAAATGACTTTATACAAAAAATAAAATAAAAATCTACGCCAAATATAATTTGGCAAATAAATTTACTTTATAAATAAAAAATAATAATAAAAAAAATGTATTACAATATTATATAAACTATTAAAATATAAATTAAGGTTAAATTAAATATGTCAATTATTAATTTTTAAATAATTACTTTTATAAATATACTTTTTCTAGCTTGAAAAATTTAATTGAAAAAAATAAATTTATAAATAAAAACAAAACTCTGCGACAATTATTTTTTCTAAATAAATTTAGTTTATGAATACATTATTAAACAAAAATAAATAAATTGATAAAAAAATCTACCTTAATTACACATTAAAAAAAAAAAAATAAAGCGAAAATTTATAATTATAAATAAATAATACCACAAATAAAAATATATGTCAATTAACAAAATCTTTAATTTTATGCACTTAAAATAAAAAAAGAATAAAAAGATCTACGCCAAAAATATAATATTAAATAAATTTACTTTATTTTTTAATCAAAAAGATAAATGAATCGAAACAAAAAAAAAAACTACGTCAATAATTTATTTTTAAATAATTAACATCATAAATTATTATTTTTACTAAAATTGGGAAAAAATAAATAAATAATATAAAAAAAAACAATCGAAAATTAATATTTGTAAATATATACTATATGACTATTACAAAAATCATTAATTTTATGCACTTGAAATAAAAAAAGAATTAAAAGCTCAATAAATAAATAAATATTTTTAAAATAAATAAAAAATTTTACCTATTAAAAATAACCTGAAAATATAAATTACTATATGGTTTTTATCTATTTTTTTATCAATACTTTACAAATTTTTGTATTATTTTATAAATTAAAGTTTGAATTTTAATAAATCTTAAATACAAATTTTAATAGACTTTAAATAAAAATTTTAATAAATTTAAAATCAAATTTTTTATGTTATTTTTATATTTTAAATTAATTTTTTATTATCAACGTTTTATTTTTTTTCATAATTATATTTTTGTATTATTTGATATAATTTATTAATTTTAATTTACTTTTTTTTATTTTTGTTATTAGTTTTTATTATTTTATTTATTTATTTTAATTCACCTTTTTTATTTATTATTATTTATTTTAGTGTAATTTTTATATTAGTATTTTATTTGTCTTATTTTATTTATTATTTCATTTTTTATTATTATTATTATCGATATAAAACATAAATAAAAATAATTTTTTTCAATTTTAAAATAAAAATCAAAGTAAAATAAAAATATATAAACCTGA
The DNA here is from genome assembly GCA_037043745.1 of Chymomyza amoena. NCBI lineage: Eukaryota > Metazoa > Arthropoda > Insecta > Diptera > Drosophilidae > Chymomyza > Chymomyza amoena. Next base: position 80,396 of record JBAMAX010000683.1, read on the forward strand.
ATTAAAAATTAACTGAAAATAAAAAATGCATATAAATATTTCAATATTTATTAAACAAAAAAATTTAATTTTAACTTAAATATGAAATGCAAAAATTTATTTTTTTTTAAGTAACGCCCATATTATGACATATATTTACAAAAACCAACCCAGTCTCAGCTTAAATTTTAAAACTAAAAATAGCTTTAAAAATAAATACTAAATAAAAAATATTCTTTCATTTTCTTTGCAGGTATGTGTTGATGTTTCTGCCACTAAATAAATCTCTAATTAAGCCAGCAAGAAGTAAGTAAAAATATGTTCGATTCGATACTTTGAGCTCACATTTCGATGCCGCGTATTTATGATATATGGTTGAGGAACACCTTTAATACACACACACAGACAGACCGACAGACAGACAGACAGACCAACAGATGGACGGAGAGGGAGCGGTAGCATAGAGACGTAGACAGTGCTCCCCCAATAGATCCGATACGATGCGATCCAAAAATAGCTGAGAAACCGTGTGAGCAGCAGCTAAGTGCCATAGTTGGCTATTAAATACAATAATGAGCAAGATAATAATGACGATCATGTCAAAATAATGCAAGATGCTATGGCAAACAAAGCGCAGCCTAAGTGGCAACAACAACAACAACAACTCGAACAACTGAGTTACGGAGCAGCCTTTAATGAGACACCCCAACTGAAATAAAAGGAAGTCAGGGTAGCGCTCTATATAGTATATAGTATATATTTCATGATGCTCTTAAGTCTACATTTTGATTTATATGCACGCCCGCGCATGTTTCGATTTTTTACAGTTGCCGTTTGTATCTTTTTTAGGGACTGAGGGACTGGGATTGTAGGGTACAGTCAGAGTCAGGGCAGGCATTGTGAGCGAGCGCTTATATGCAAATTATGCAAAGGGCTCAGTCAGACAGACGATTGTTGATCTGCAGATATCTGCAGTCAGATCAAAAAATCAAATTAAAACTGAGCTAAAAATTTCAGTCAGTCTTCGACAGTCCATATACTAAGTATGCCCACTGTAAGTACAGTGAGTCAAGATCGTGAGTGAGCGCCCTTATTTACAGCGCAGCATTCGATTTTAATTTGAATTTCCGTTCAACATAAAAATCATTAAATACTGACGCAGCACACAGATACACAGATACAGATACATAGCTGACATTTAGTGACTGTGCCTGGAAACGAGTCCGGGTCTGGGTCTCGGGTTGGTTCCCGTTCTGATGCTGATTCTGGGCACTGTAGGAACGTTGCCTAATAAATCTATAAAGTGGCAAACGCAAGTACACGCATTATTACTTTGATTTTTTATGATGAAGACAGGAAGCGAGACGACTGACTACCCACACACAGATACAAAAGTATCTATAGTTATTACTGTAGCGCTGTATCTGTATCTTTTAGTAGCGTTTTTTTTGTTTCGTTTCGTCGCGTTGATTGCTTTGATTTGGTTTGGTTTGGCTTTGGCTTGCTTTCAATTTATTTTTGACTTCCGTTTGTTCTACATTGACATGCCAAAGTCGCGCTCAAGTCGCTTCGTTCATCATCCGCGTTCATCCAAGTTTCAGTTCAGTTTCAGCGCTTCATACAAATCGAATTCAATTAAGTTGCTTTCCGCCGCAATGTCTACGTCCGTTCGGGGCTGTCTAACTATACAACTGATTTACCAGTTAAACGCAACACTTTTTCTGCCTTTGTCTGTCCGCTGAGCAATTGATCATACTAATGATTATTATCTTAGACACTGGAACTGTGGAACTGAGCTTGAGTCATACACACGAATCATTTTGGTTTTTTTCCTGTTGCCTCTCTAACTTTTTCGATTTGACTCAAATAAGCTAGCTTACAATTGTAAATTGTAAGACACCGGATGTTTAACCCAGACATATACTCTAGATATGCGTGTGTGCGTGCGTTTGGCTTAATTTATGTGTTTATTTGCTGAGCTTAAACCAATTATTTGCTTGTATAATAGCTGGCACAGTAGCGATTTTGACGCTTTTAGGGAATCTTTTAAATGGCCAGCGTAGTTGGCAGCTGGCCAATTTTCAGCTGCCTGAGAGTGCTAACAGCTGAGTTACGCGAGTTTGGTTAGATCGAAAATGTAGCAAATGCTTATAAATGGTCTTCAATTAGCTGCAAAATGTAATTTTTGCGCTTGCAAACTTATTTGCGGCTTCAAATTTGCGCCAAAATTGGATTAGTCTACAGATAGCTGGTAAATATAATTTTTGATTTGCTTGTACAATCGCTTGCATCGTGGTGACTTTGACGTTTTTGGGAAATCTTTTGATTAGGCACAAAAGCTTTAAGTTGAGCAATTTTCGGCTGTACAAGTGTTCTAACAGCTGAGTTACTTGGGTTTGTGTGTACCTCAAATATAGCGCTTACATAAAAACTGCCTTAAATTTGCGCCAAAATTGGATTAGTCTACAGCTAGCTGCCAAATATAATTTTTCAGCTTAAAAAATGATTTTGATTTGCTTGTATAATAGCTTGTATCGTGGCGATTTTGACTAAATTGGGAAATCTTTTAAATAGAAACAAAAGCTTTAAGTTAAGCAATTTTTAGCTGTCTAAGTGTTCGAACAGCTGAGTTACTAGAGTTTGTGAGATGCCAAAATGTAGCGCATACATAAAAATTGCCTCAAATTAGCGCCAAAAGTAACTCAGTCTAAGGATAGCTGCAAAATTTTACTTTTTTTTAGCTTCGAAACTTAGTTGCTTGTACAAAAGTTTGCATCGTGGCGATTTTGATGATTTTGAGAAATCTTTTAAATATTCACAAAAGCTTTAAGTTGAGCAATTTTTAGCTGTCTAAGTGTTCGAACAGCTGAGTTACTAGAGTTTGTGAGGCGCCAAAATGTAGCGCATACATAAAAAGTGTCTCAAATTAGCGCCAAAAGTAACTCAGTCTGAGGATAGCTGCAAGAGATTTGTGAAATGCTTATTTACAAGGCTTTAGCAATATGCCTATATCATAGCTTGCATCGTGGCGATTTAGACGCTTTCGTAAAATCTTTTAAATACGCATAAAAGCTTAATGTTGAGCAATTTTCAGCTGTATAAACCTGCTAATAGCTGAGCTACTTGAGTTTGTGAGGCGCTCATACCTAAAAACTGCCTTAAATTAGCGCCAAAAGTAAATCAGTCTAAAGATAGTTGCCAAAATGTTGCAAGATGCTCATTTACTAGGCTTTACCAATTTATATGCCCATATCATAGCTTGCATAGTGGGAATTTCTACGCCCTTAGAAAATATGCCTTTTAGCACTAAAAACTTTAAGTTGACCAATTTTGAGCAATTCAAGTCTACCAACAGCTGAGTTACTTGAGTATGTACAGCCTTACTTACTGCTTCAGAGAAAAAAAAATTTTGCAGCCCAAAGAAGCATGCAAAAATGAAATAAATAAATACGTTTTCATTTATTGCCAGGACAGCACAGCACATAGCTAGCTATCTGTAAGCTATACATATGTATCTATAGCTCTGTACATATATATATCTATATGTTATTGTATATATGCATGTGTTGGCTATATAGCAAAAATCCTGCGCGCTCTTTACGCTCAAAAAGAAATAAATTCCAGCTTTTTTTTGCGTTTTTTTTTTCCTACTGCTGCTTCTTAGTATATGCCGCGATTTTGCCTCTGCTTCTAGCTCGATTTTTATTTCTGCTATCAAGAGCAGGAGTTACACACACACATACACACACACACACACACACACACAACCCCCTATATAGAGACACTACCCCCTAAAGAGCGCCTCAGCAATAGCCTGTTTTTTTTTTTTTTTTGCATCTTTTCTTTCACTTCTTCATTTCACATTGCTGTACGTGTGTCTGTGTGTGTGTGTGTGTGCTTTTTTTTACACATATCGGCAAATATCCTTGAATCGAAATATACGGCTCCTCCTCTATGTAGAGGAACCCCCAGCCCCAGACCCCCCGCAACAGTGGCAGCCATCAAACCCAGCCCCGAAACAAAAATCTATACACATTCGACGAACGTCAGAAAGAAACAGCAGCCAGCCATATAAAATAATATATACAACAACAACAACAACAAAAACAACAACGAAGAAGACGCAAAAAAAAAGAAGAAAAAGAAGAAATATAGCAAAGTGAAGATGAAATAAAATAAAGCAGCAGCAGCAGTAGAGAAGCAGCGGCTACAAAGCTTTGGAGGAGGGTTTGGGCGGTTTCGTAGGGTGGTCCGGAAAAATAAAAAGAAAGCAAAGAAAAACGTCAGATAAAAATAGGGAGCGCATAAAAATTGGCAGCAGTTTGGGTTGGCTGCTCTGCTTTGGCAGACAACGCAGCAGACAAGTAAACTTTTAGCATCGAGTTTTGCGCTCTTTTACCCAGCCACACACACACACGCACACTCAAACACACACACACAGACAGACAGAGCTCTGCTGCTGCTACTGCTGCTGGAAAAGCTGCGTCGTCTCGGGCTAAAACGACAAATGTGAAAGGACATTGTCGTCGTCATCGTAGCCTTGCTCGTTATTACGACGACTACAACGACTACGAGGATGCCAACCATAGCTATAACGTTACAATCATTTCCAACACTGTATGTGTGTGGTTGTGTGTGTGTGTGTATTGGAGGGGGACTTTAGGGAGCACATAGTAGTATTAGTAGTAGTAGTAGGTCTGGCATGTCCGACGTTGTGAGTGCGTCGACACTAAAGCGACTGCGACGACGACTGCGACGCTTTTGATACTGACATTTGAAAAAAAGTACGGCATAAGGCAAATGGGTTCTCCTCTCCAATTTGAGGGCATTTGATTGCTTATAGTTGTAGTCCAATTATTTAGCTGACTGATCGGATTTGCTTTAAGGTAGAATCACCAGAGCGTTATTTCTATGATATAAACAACAAGAATTTTTGTCTTTTACAATTATAATAGTTTTCATAGTGGGAATTTGGTTGATTTTAAATTATGTTGTTGGTGTTGTATACATGCATATAAACAGAACAGTTACAGCGTTGGAACTGTATTAGAAGCTGAGTTATAAGAGGTTAGTCCGTCAAAAAACGCTTAAAAATGTATGCATTTAAGTATAAAGCAAAAAATTCGCTTAAATCCTATATAATTTATTCAGTGCGTTTGGCTATGTCAGTTTTAGGAAATTTTACGCTTTTTTTCTAATTATAATAATATACATCGTGGGATTTTGGTTGATGTTAATTTATGTTGTTGGTGATGAACAGATACACATATATAACAAGTTACAGCGTCAGAACTTAGTTAGAAGCTGAGTTACAAGAGGCTAGTCAGTCAAAAAACGCTTAATAACTTGAGAACGTAAGAATAAAATAAATAATTTGCTCAAATAATATCTAATTTATCCAGTGCATTTGACCAATTCAGTTTCAGCTAGCTTTACGCTTTTTTTTTCTAATTATAAAAATTTACATCGTGGGTATATGGCTGATTTAAATATATGTTATTATTAATGTATAAATACTCATATATAACAAGTTACAGCGTCAGAACTGTTTTAGAAGCTGAGTTACAAGAGGCTAGTCAGTCAAAAAAAGCTTAAAAATGTATGCATTTGAGTATAAAACTAAAAATTTGCTTAAATCATATCTAATTTGTTCATTGCTTTTGAGCAATGCAGTTTCAGCAACTTTTACGTTTGTTTTTTTAATTATAAAAGTTTACGTCGTGGGAATTTGATTGATTTAAATAAATGTTGTTGGTGATGTATGCATACACACACAGGGCCAGTTACAGCGTCAGAACTGTGTTAGAAGCTGAGTTACAAGAGGCTAGTCAGTCAAAAATCGCTTAAAAATTTGTGCATTTGAGCATAAAATAAAGAATTTTATCAAATCCTATTTAAGTTGTCTAATCGCATACGAACAATTCAATTTCTGCAAACTTTACGCTTTTTTTTCCTAATTATAATAATTTACATCGTGGTAATTTTGGCAATTTCAATATATGTTGTTAATAATGTATATATGCACATATATAACAACTTACATTGTCAGAACTGCGTTAGAAGCTGAGTTACAAGAGGCTAGTCAGTCAAAAAAGCTTAAAAATGTATGCATTTGAGTATAAAACAAAAAATTTGCTTAAATCATATCATATTTGTTCAGTGCTTTTGAGCAATTTAGTTTCAGCAACTTTTACGTTTTTTTTTTTTTATTTATAATAATTTGAAACGTAGGAATTTGGCCGATTTCAATATATGTTATAGTTAATATATGCATACATACATAGGCCAAGTTACAGTGCCAGCACTGCTTTAGAAGCCGAGTTACATGAGGTCAGCCAGCCAAAAAGCTATTCTTTTGGGTCCAAAACAAAGCATTTATAGCGAAATATATGATATTCTCAATTTTATTGAGGACATTTTTAAAACTGATATATATGCAAAATTCGAAAGTTACGAGCAATTGTTTAAGGTACAACCTACGAATACTACATGTCTATGCTTTAGAGCAATATTGTAGCTGTTCTATAAGCTGAGTTATGTGAGGTTGTTTGTAAGAGTAGAGGTAAAAAAAAACATCCGAAAACTACAAAAATTTCCTTATTCCAATTACTTTCTTCCACTCAAGCATCTTTGCTAAAACGAACTACTTATGTTGTGTGTTGCTCTAACATGTTTATACAATATGGCAGCCAAGGAATTTGTTATACGACGAAATCGTTTTAGCCTCCTCCACATCAACCAATCTATGAAATTGCGTTTCTACCACATGCCCCTAATACATATGATAACTTTTCGGCATTTCAAATCCTTTTCACACACACACACATACACAAAGACACACATGTGGGCGCACATACGCCCAGCCATACTGCCCACAAAGTAACATCTATTATATAGTTTAGTTAGGAGCATGTATAGAGAGGGAGGAAGCTGCCAGCTAGCTAGCTGTCCAAGGCAACCAACAACGACGAGTACTCATAGTGAGCCCGGCTAGAAATTTTATTTTTGTGTTTTTTGGCTTATCCGGGCTTGAGCTTTGGCGCTCCCTACCCTACCCAATCCGCCACTACATGGTAGGGCGCTCTATATGCTATATGCTAGCTTGGGTGCTGCTGCCATTTCGTACGTTTCGTTTCGATTCGTTTGCTCGGTATTTATCGACCAATGATATTGGAAATATGTCAGAGATGCGCACAAGGCGCCATAGCGTTGCGCTTGCCTTGGTCTCGGGCGTTTTGGTTCGTATATATTTTTGAGGGCCGGGCCGTGGTCGGTCGGATGGATGGTCGGTCGGTCGGTGCGCATCGATTCGTTTTTGAGTGTTGGGGTCTGCAGTAAGTTGGAGTTGGCTTCAGTTCAGTTCAGTTCAGTTTTTTTTGTTTTTTTTTTCGTTTTCGCATATGTGTGAGCAACGGGCAAGCATCCCTCGCACGCACACACACACACACATGTCATCGTACGCCCCTTTAAACACACACACACTCACACACATATGGCAGTCTTTGCTGCGCTGCCGACGTCAACGTTAACTGCTACTGTTCTTGCGTATTTTTTTTGCGTTACATTTTGATTGGAAAATCGTACGCAATTGGAAATTTTTGCTATTGGCTGTGCGTTCGATACACTCATACACTAACATGCCCAACAAACACACACGCACACAGCGCCATGTGGAGAGAGAGCAAGTCATATGGCGGCGACCCGGCTGCCAATGCCGTAGGCGACGTGGGGTTGGCGCTATGCTCGCTCGCATTATGGAAAATCAATCAGCAAGCTGGCGTCGACTGCGCTGCTGCTGCGCGTATTGAAAATACTAGCAGACAAAAACAGAAAAAAAACCAACGCAAAACAACAACAAAGCGTGCACCACTCGGGAGAGCAGGCGCTCGCTCTCACTCTCTGTTAGCGGCACTCTCGGCTGCAAGTTTTGGCCAAGAAATTGTATGCTGCAGCTACTACTACTACTATTGCAGCTACTACCATTTGCAATTTACTACCTTTTTTTTGTTTGTGTTGTTTATTTTTGGCGGGCAGCGCCAGCGAGAGAGCGAGCAGGCCAAAACAAAAAAAAAAAAACACTCCAAATAAAGCTCAATACAAATGGGTCATTGAGTGAAATGAAGCGAGCAAGCCAAACAGCAAATGAGTCACAGCGAGAGCATGTGAGTGAGCGAGCAAGCGCGTTGGCTCTCCTAGTCGAGTGCTTGCGTGCTGGCGAGAGAGTGAGAGCGGGCAAACAGGCTGCTGCTGCTGCAGCTGATAAGACACAACACACACACACACACGCATACGATTCAATGTACGTTCGATACGAAGCAAATGAATGAAAGAGGCGCACACACACACACATACTTAGTGTGTGCCTGTCCGTTAGTGTTGTATTTTTTCGGTGCGGGGCGGAGCGACAGGGTAGCGCATGCAGCGACGCTAGCAGCAGGTTCGACAGTTGCGACTGCACTCAGTTGAGCTCAGTAACTGAGTTGAGTTCGAGTTCGTTTTGAGAGGGGTCGTCGTCACTGCTCTCAGCTCAGTGTCAGGCTGCGTCGCAGCCGCTGTCGACGTTGCCGTCATCATGAACATCATATATAGATAGATTTTTAACAAACCTGATTGGATGTTATTGACTGCCGCACACACACATGCAGGCCGCACGGCTTTGTGCTGGCTGATTCGTTCGCCTGCCTGACTGGTTTCCACACACACACTCACTCATACGCACATATACAGTGGCCATATAACGACGCTGTGTGTATTGACAAGCGGCAGGGACACTATAATAGGCGGGGCGCGGCATTATTGAACACACAAGAGGCATGGACGATTAACTATTTTTGATTATTTTGTGGTTTTTGGGCTATTTGGGGGTTAAAGGTTATAGTTCTATAAAAGAAAAAAATACTAGAACAAATAGGTAACGGCAAAGGCTTTCCTTTTCTAAACGACATATCCTAAAGTTTGTATTTATTCTCTTTGAGCGCTTTATAAATGTTTAGTATCTAGGCAGGCCTTCAAAACCCTAAACTTTGTAAACCATATTTTGTTTTTACAAACTAAACCAACTGCGCATTTTTTTTGCCACTTCAGTTTTTGACACTTGCAAGGTTGCTATTTAATTATGGCGTTAAAGACTTTGTTGGTTATTATATATGTATGCCCTATATCATGTATGCACACATGTCTAGGCCAAATGTTTATATGCTGTCTGCCCCAAACTAGTTGATAAAATTAAAAAAGTGACACATTTGGCATGGGTAGTGTCTGCTGCTGCTGCCTAATTTATGAAAACTAAAAAACAATATCTGCCATTTTTTTAGTTTTCAACTTTATTATAACAGCTGCTAGTGTAAGGATTTTGTTGTACTTCACAAATATTATTGCGCATATTTACACAAATATGTAGACCAAGTGGCAGCAACAGAGCTGCGCTATAAGCCGAGTTACTTGAGGTTAGTCAACTGAAAGCAAGCCAAAGTGGTTGGTTAGGCGCCTAAATGGAGCGTGCTTGTTATTTTAGTAAGTTATCAATAACAGTTGTGAGTCACATTTTTTAAGTTGCTAACTTTGCCGATAGTTATAATAGCTGTTAGTGTGAGAATTTTGTTGATTTTAATATATGTTGTAGACACTATGTATAAGCAAGTGTAGCCCCAAATTTCATAAACAAATTTGCAGCACAAGCTGAGTTACTTGAGGTTAATCAATAGAAAACATGTCAAAGCTGTTGGCTAGGCGCCTAAAACGAGCGTGCTTGTTATTTAAGTAATTTATCAATAACAATTGTGAGTTAAATTTTAAAAATTGCAAGCTTTGCGGATAGTTATAATAGCTGTTAGTGTGAGAATTTTGTTGATTTTAATATATGTTGTAGACTATGTATATAAACAAGTGTAGCCCTAATTTCGTAAACAAATTTGCAGCACAAGCTGAGTTTTTTGAGGTTAGTCAACTAAAAACATGCCAAAGCTGTTGTCTAGGCGCCTAAATTGAACGTTGCCGTGACATGTTTGGTATTTTAGTAATTTATCAATAACAATTATGAGTCACATTTTTTAAGTTGCTAGCTTTGCGGTTAGTTATAATAGCTGTTAGTGTGAGAATTTTGTTGATTTTAATATATGTTGTAGACACCATATATAAGCAAGTGTAGCCCAAATTTCATAAACAAATTTGCTGTACAAGCTGAGTTACTTCAGTTAGTCAGAGACAAACAAGCCAAAAAAGCGCCACTTTTGTGTTGTCAGCTGCTTTAAGTACATAAACCTAGGCAAACTTTACAAAAAACAAGTTTTTAGGTATTAGGCTAATCACGCGATTTAAGCCTAGTTAGTAGCGGCGTTTAAACAGCTACCAATATGACGCCTAGTATATTAATTGGCTAACAGTGGCCAACACAAAAATGCTGCCTGTATACAGGCATACATATGGCATGCTTATATATATAGGTATATATATATATACATATATGTACATGTGTATATAAATAGCTTGCGTAAAACCAATAGCAAGTCGTTGTTATTATTGCTGCTGCTTCGATTTTCGCACAAGCAGTGCCCCAAAAACCAATACCAGCTTATGTTCAAACATATACATATATAGATTTGCCGCCCTCACAGTGTATGCATGTGTGTGTGTGTGTATATATATAAAGGCCAGCAGGCATTGGCTCAGGAAGGCGTTGCCAATATTATTGAAAACAATCCATATAAAACGCAGACACACATACTAGCTGTACCTATAAACACTCATGTGTGTAGCTGTGTGTGTGTGTGTGAAAGGTTAACAGCTTGCTGTGTGCGTGTGTGTGTGTTTGCCTTATTTTTTCATGTTGGCCTTGCTTTTGGCCAGCAGGCTGGTTGGCTGCTGGCAACAGCTCCCTACGCTCTATGTGTGTGTGCGTGAGAATTTGATTTTTTTTTGTACTCGTGCGGCCTTCGTTTGCACGTCGTTTCGTCCAATCGAATTCAATTGACGCTCAATTTTTATGTATTATATACACACATACATACATACAAGAAAAAAATACGTAAAAATAAATAACGTCGAGCAGCAACTAAATTGAATTGCTTTTATGCTGCCTCTGCCTTTACATAGCAGCGCAGTCAGCAGCGCTGCCAGCAGCAAAAACCACTTGAGTTGAGCAAAAAAAAAAACGAGCATGTATATAAGTATATTTCTTATAATCTGGCTGCCAACCCCCAAGTAGCTAGCTGGGCTGCCAATATGTGATAGAGCCGCAAAGTAAGAAAAAATACGAACCAGGCTATAAAAATGAAACGGAATGTGAGCTCGCTCGTTAGGAGCAACCAAGCAGCCCCCACACGGCGGCGACACCCAATCACCAAAACCACCCAATAATCATCGACGCCCGCTGCTCAAGTGCTGCGGCGGCCTGGGCTATATAAATTTAACGACAACCCCCACAACAAACCCCAAAAAGCCAGCCATCCCCCACCAAAGACAGCCCAAAACCAAACCAATCCAATTTTATTTTTTCTTTTATATTTTTTCTGCTTTCTACTGTTTTACGCTCAAACGTTGTCGTCCTTTTCTGTGTAAGTGTGAGTGTACGTGTGTGTGTATGTGCGCCATATGCCATGCCCTTTTTGCCATAGAACGAACGACAGCAGCCGAGCGCGTCGCATGTATTAAATTTTTTATAAAAATGAGTGAAAAAAAAAGCAAAATAAAACACATACACATACACGCACACATACATATAAAGCCACCCAGAGCATAAAAATTTTGTTGGGGCGCCACTTTCACTCGGCTCAATGCAGCTGCAAGAGAGTCAGACTCAGCGACAGAGCGTAAAGAGCGTGAGCGTGTATGTGTGTGTGTGTGTTGGTATTGGTGTTGGTTTGACGTACGACAGGCGACAAAAGCATATATCGAACTCTGAAGCTACACCTGAAGCTGCTCAATTAAAAGAGCATAAACTCTGCACTTCACTCCTTGACTCCTCGAAAGGGGAGAGAGCGCCATCTGTAGCCCTCTTATATGCGAGCGCACATATATTGAGCGTAAAAAATAAAAAATAAGTTAATACATGCCCAACATCGATTTCGATTGGGAAGCCATCAACAGCGGCTTTGACTTCGGCTCACTCGTTACACACTCGGCAGGCAGCTCGTTAGGAACCGCAACCCTGCAGACGACCCCCCATCAAAATGCTCGCCCTTAACTTCGGGTTTTTTTTTTTTGGTTCGGGCGTTTTGGGCATTGAATTGTTGCGCTTGCTGTAAAGATCCCAAGGGTGGCGTGTGCGGGGGGGTGGGTGTATTTTAGGTTGACAAGTTTTGCGCCAAAGGCGCCCAACCAGCGTGGAGTACGACGACAACGACAACGACGACGTCGAGCAGGGCGTCAATATATTATATACGTGTGTAGGGAGCAAGCAAAAAAAAAAAATAAGAGACCCCAACGAGCAACACGAAATGAAAAGCAAAAAGAAATGTAATCAAGTGCACACACATACACACACGCACACAGAGACAACAACAACAACAACAAGCGTTAAGTTGTTTTTGTATTGCAGAGTGCGCTTCAGCAGCTGGAAAGCAGCTTTGGGCGGGCGCGCGGTCGGGGGCGCGCCTAGTTCAACAGACGTTTGAAAAGAAAGCTGCCCCAGCTGGCAACCACCCACACCCTACCTGGGCAGCAAGATGACGCTGATAAAAGAGGGCGGGCGGGCGGTTGGGTTTGGGTGCCGCACAAAGGCAAGTAAAAGAATCGCTCGACTGTATAAAAATAGTAGCATGCTTTTAGGTGCTAAGCAGCGCACTCAACACGATGACAACAACACAAGCACACAGCTTCGTGTCTGTGTGTGTGTGAGTATCTTATTTATGTCATTATTGAATATGCGTTCGAGGCAACCAACCCAAATCCAGCAAGCTGCTTTGCCTGCATGGTTAGACATGTGTATCTTATAGATACATACGGCTTATGTACAAAAAAAAAAAGATACAAAAAAAAAGCAAAAATGCCAAATACAAGCTTGGCAAAAGTTGCAGCAAGTCGAACTCAAACACTTACACACATACAGAAACTGAAGAGCGCGCATACAGCGACAGACACAGACACACATAAGCTATGGCCACACACACACACATACAGCTTATATACCTTTTATATAGCTGTGTATATGTGTATGTGTAGCTTATGCGTTTTTATGCTTATTCGATTTCATTTGAGTGCTCTGATGCTTATACATACACACGTAGGCGACTCACACACACACACACATACAGCATTTACTGCTTCCTTTCAGTCTGTTTCTGTTTCCGTTTTCGACTCCGATTTCTTCTTTTCACTTGGCAAGATTTTTCTTTTTATGCTTTTCATTTCGTTTTTGCTTCCTTCTTTTTTTTTCGTATTTTTTTTTTTGATATTTATTTTCTTTTTTTTTTTTTTGCCACTTGTGCTCCGCCCCGTTTTATTGTAGGGATTTTGCTTTATGTATGTATATATACATACACACGCGCTCAATACATATTGTATGTATAGATAGATACATAGATAGGTATATATGTACCTATATATATAACTTTTTCCAATTTTTTTTTTCTTTGCTGCTTTTTTTATTGGTTCTATTAGTTCAGCAGCAGCTTCTTGGCTGCCAATGCCCGTTGGCGTATACGTAATATGCCTGCCTTTGGCCAAGCGTTCGTATTGGTTTTGGATAGTCTGAAATTGATTGGTTTATAGGTTAGGGTTGGGTTGACTGAGTATATAAGCGAGGTGTATGTATGCTTATGTACTCACAATATAATAATATTACAATATATAACATTTTTATGTAAATTGCTGGCTAGTGGAAGCTTGCCTTGAGGATTTAATTATGGCTGCACTTTGACTCCGGTTTGCAATGAAAAATTTAAATTTTTTAAGATGGTTTTGTTAAGTTATTATAACTTGGTAGTTTATGGTCTTAGCTAGATCTTATATAGACTTCGAAATGTTTAGCCTGATACTGACAAATGAGCTGCAAAGGCAAAAAGGGCCGGATTTAAGCGGCCTAAATAGTCAGGCCCAGAAGCTGGGCTAGTCTTTCAAGCTCGTCTTATGTAGATCTTATATAGACTTCGAAATATTAAGCCTGATACTGACAAATGAGCTTCAAAGGCAAAAACTTTACTATAAAAACTGGGGCTTCAAAGGCAAAAAGGGCCGGATTAAAGCGGCCTATATAGTCAGGCCCAGAAGCTGGGCTAGTCTTTCAAGCTTGTCTTAGTTAGATCTTATATAGACTTCGAAATGTTTAGCCTGATACTGACAAATAAGCTTCAAAGGCAAAAGCTATCCCAAAAGACAGGTCCGGATTTAAGCGGCCTATATAGTCAGACCCAGAAGCTGGGCTAGTCTTTCCAGCTCGGAACTATTGTTATTATTTTAGGCAGATCTTATATAGTTTTTTGAAATGTTTAGCCTGATACTGACAAATAAGCTTCAAAGGCAAAAACTTATCTATAAGACAGGGCCGGACTTAAGCAGGCTATATAGTCAGGCCCAGAAGCTGGACTAGACCTTCAAGCTCGGAACAGTATTTATTATTTTAGGCAGATCTTATATAGTTTTTTGAAATGTTTAGCCTAATACTGGCTAATCTATACATACATAAAAATAAAATGCTGTACGTTAATGATCGCATAACTCTGAAATGGCTAGACGAACTTGCCAAATTTTTTAGCACAAAAAGTTTTGAGTAATTTGTAAGGAGGGGGCTGCCACCCCTAACATATTTTTTTAATTTTTCGTGAAATTTTTTTTTATTTAGTTTTTTTTTGTGTGGTATTGTGTAGCTCCATTGTCAGATTAACTATATTAATGTTTTACGTGTTACGGATGTTCTCATGAACGCGTTGAAGAATTTCAAATTTGATTTTTGCGTATGTTAGAAGTTGTCCATTCGGAGGTTTTAAGCCTATTGCGACGTGTTACGGGTGTTCTCATGAACGCGTTGAAGAATCCCAAATATGATTTTTGTGTGTATTAGAAGTTGTCAATACGGAGGTTTTAAGCCTATTGCGACGTGTTACGGGTGTTCTCATGAACGCGTTGAAAAATCCCAAATATGATTTTTGCGTATGTTAGAGTTGTCAATACGAAGGTTTTAAGCCTTTTGCGATGTGTATTGGGTTGTGAGATATACGCATTTTTGTGAATATCATGAATATAGCATAGTAGAAAATTATTCAACATCGGGTATTGGACATTAAGTGCAGACAGAAGAGTAGTCGCATAAAGGTTGAAAAGAAGTTTTTATGGGGCATGAATTTATAGAAATGCGAGCTCTTAAGAATACTTAAGTTGGACGAACTTACGGCTTTATAGAGAGTCATGAAAATCAACTAATCCAAAAATCATATGATTGTCAAGATAAGTTAACTAGAGAATCTTACGATGTTTATACACTTAAGGAGTATTTAAAAGTTTGGGCAGAACGACGTCTTCCGGGCTCACTAGTTATGCATAAAGGTAAAAACTTTTCTGTTAAGACAGAGTCGGATTTAAGCAGCCTAAATAGTCACATCCAAAAGCTGAACTAGATCTTCAAACTCGTGCCTTAGATCCTCAATCCGTCACTGACTTGCCTCGAATTATTTTTATCAACTTGTGGTAAGCTTTTATAAAATTTTTTGGCATACTTTAAGCTCTAGTCGGGTTTGCCAGAATATACAAGAAAAATGTAGAGTTTATAGACCGAGGGGTTGGAGGGTTGATACGGAACACGGTTGGCATAAATTGACTAGCTCGACCGATGGATTGGATAACTAGGGAACAATCTTATGATACTCTGTCTTCCGTCGTGATGAAGAAACAGATCTTTGATAGACCTTCTTTTGGGGCTTCTTAAGGGAATGACATTCCTCTCACCAATGTGTTTCAATCAAAAATCAGACGTTCATTGGAGGTTGAAGGGTTGATGCGACAAAAGGTTTGCATAGCAATGTTTATTTGGCTCTCATAAGCTCATTATGAAACTGCTTATAATATGGGGTGGCTTTTTAAGAGCTATTTTTATAAAACTTTTTTTTACGACACGCTGTTAGACTTCATCATCATTAACAAAACAATCCTGGCTTTGCCTGTTGTAGTTTTCGGCTCCATTCGTCGCGATCTTGTGTTTTCCAACATCTCAGTCCTAGCTGCACTGCATCTTGATCAGCTCCATCCAACCAGCTCAATTTCGGTTGATGTCTTCTTCGGTTACCTACACACTTCCTACTATTATTTGTTTTGGGTAGTAGCTAAGAAGATAGTAATCTGTTTGTTAATGGACAGCGAAGCTAGGCTTTCAAGCGCGGAACTGAGACTCCATACGGGTTTGATTTTCTTCGCATAACTTCTGCCAGCTTGTCCAAAGCCTTCCTAGAATTTTTTTTGGGCACTTTAGAAATCCATCTAGCAGGTTTATCATATAAAATCCATACCATATAAAATCCCTGCCATAATCGTCAACAAACTCGTATACAAAAAATATTTTAAAAGCCAAACTCTTTTCTATAAAGACAGGGTCGGATTTAAGATCTTCTCGGGTTTGCCAGTACACAGCAAGGTTAGTCTTTCAAGCTCAGAACTTGGACTTCATACGGCTCTGACTTTCTTCGCATAACTTCTCCCAGCTTGTCCAAAGCCTTACTAGAATTTTTTGGTAATCCATTTAGCAGGCTTATCATATAAAATCCCTGCCATAATCGTCAACAAACTCGTATACAAAAAATACTTTAAAAGCCAAAAACTTTTCTATAAAGACAGAGCCGGATTTAAGCTGTAATCGGGTTAGCCAGTACACAGCTGGACTAGACCTTCAAGCTCGGAACTTAGACTCCATACGTCAACGACTTTCTTCGTATAACTTTTCACGACTTATAACAAGCTTTCCTAGAATTTTTTGGTAATCCATCTAGAGCAGGCTTATCATATATCATAGCCCATACCATATAAAATCCATGCCATAATCGTTGTCACAATCTCGTTTGAAATTTACGCATTATTGCTCTAAGTAGCTCAAGGTTTTTGAATATATACAAAACAACTGACTAACCTATGGCTTAATTTGTTGTTGTATGTATCTGTGTGTAACTGTGAGTATCTGTGTGTATTTGTATAACTAACTGACGCCATTGCTGCCCCGGGAGTGTATCTTGTAGATACATAGCTAGCCGATTTCTTACAAATCATTATATGATCATACGACTTAAATAATACGCCGAGCATTCATAAATCTTTCAACATGTTTAGACAACAACTAAACAATTTATGACAATTTTTATTTTATCTGTAGCTATATCTATATCTATATAGTAACCATATAGACATAGATATCACTATATCACTAGTAGTCAACGGCATTGCTAAGTGGTATGGTTATGACTTCTACTTCTTGAATTTTTCTATCTCTTATCTAAACGTTTATTTATACATCTATTTGTTTGCACACTAAGCACTCGCATTTAGATATAGTCTATATATATAGTATATACTATATACTATATAAGATAAGAAATCTTATCGTTTTATACTAATGGCGTCGCTGTCGCGCTGTCGACCAATAGACAGTAATCAGTGTGCTTTTGGTTGGTTGAATGGAACTTCTTTCTTTGCTTTTTTTTGTTTTCGTGATTATCGTGAGTCTATATAAATATGGCAGCTATATGTCGGCGATATCTTAAGCAAACATTAGTAATGATATCTGTATCTTTAACTGTATCTGTATCTGTAGCTGATATCTGTAGCAATATTTAAACGGCTTTGATTGCCACATAACAAATGCAGCTAAGATTTCTACTGACTTAAGTACCAAGTTTACGTCTGCTAATTTATGGCCTTTATAACACCTGAGCGGTACGCCCCTCACTCCCCAAAGCGCTTACCTTGATTATAGCCATTATATACGCTATATATATGTATACCTACCTATATGGCATATGCGGTTTTATCTATAAACTTGGCATATTTGCTACTTCGTTTTTATTTTTTCGTGAAGCGCAGCAAATAAAATTGATAAAAGCAAAATAATAATAATAAAAAAAAAATAAAAACAAGCATTTAATTTTATAATTATGATGATGATAGTGTTGTTGTTGTTGTTGTTGCTGCTGCTGATGATGTATTTGTTTAAAATTGTTTTCTTGTTGTTGCTCTTACTAAATCCACTCAAATACACACACACACACACACGCACAGTAGCTACTATGTACTGCCCTCTATGGCATAAATACATACATGCCCGTACTATATACTATACTATATATGCTGCTGTTTTATTTATTTATTATTTTTTTGGGTTATGAGCCATGTGAGGCTTTTGATTTGATTTCATTTTGTCGTTTATCACAAATGCTGCCTGCCACTGTATGTGTGTGTGCCTGCCTCTGTGTGTGTCTGTGTGTGTGTTCGCGTTCAGAACTTTTTTGTACACTGATTATCTGCATCAGTTGTTAATTGCTATTTGACGCGTTATATGTTATATCGGTTACCGACGTATCCAGCAGCAGCATTTTGAACGCAATTTTCATTTACCAGCCGCCATTTTGCTAGCTGCCAGTTAAAGCTTTTCCGGCCAACAGTCCAGTTCAGTTCACACAGTTGTTCCACAGTGCGTATGCGTGATATATTTTTTTTGTTTCTTTCGTTTTCGTGTTTCGTGTTAGCGTGCGTGACTCTAGTGTGTGAGTGTGTGTGTGTGTGCGTGTGTAGCCATGTATGTGTGTGTCCATGTGTGTGTGTGTGTCTGCACGTGTAGTTAGAAAATTGGATATTCAATTATAGGTATGTAATTACTGGAGAAACAAAGGCATTTATATAATCACCATCTACTATGTACTTTGTGTGAGAAATTATGGTATATAGTTTTATTAAGCAAAAATTATGACAAATTAATGGTTTGTTTGAAATTGTTTTAGGGATAGAGTTTATTAATAAAAATTTAAAGATAAGCTCAAGCAGTTTTTCAAATTCCACTTTCACTTAAAAAAGGTTCTTTCACTAAAAAAAAGGGAAAAGACTTACTGTTCTGAAGCACTTTTGGTATTTTTACTAAAAAAAGGTGAATATAAGATTTCCTGTTCTGAAGCATTTGTTGCGCATTTTCACTTTCACTAAAAAGAGGTGAATTTAAGATTTATTGTTCTGAAGCTTTTTTTAGCAATTCCACTTTCACTTAAAAAAGTTGAACTTAAGATTCACTGTTTTGAAGCACTTTTCGCATTTTCACTTTCACTAAAAAAAGGGGAATATAGGATTCAGAATTGAAGCACTTTCGGCTTAAAAAAAATGAGAATATAGGAATCGCTGTTCTGAACCACCTTTCACTAAAAAAAGGTGAATATAAGTTTTACTGTTTTAAAGCACTTTTATCATTTTCACTTTCACTAAAAAAAGGTGATAATACAGTTCACTTTTATGAAATGAGCTGCCTTTTACCAAGTTTTTGATAAGGTAATGGCTTTCTAGAGCTTGTCACTAAAAACAGGTGAAAATATTTTAAATTTCTATTAAATGAGCAAACTTCAAAAATTTTAAAACCTTAATTCCGATTACTGGCGCAAAATATTATATTTAGTTCCGGTTCACGAACTGGTTCAATGTATTTTAATTTAGGAATTTGTAAATACAATCGCAAGACCCTAAAATCTTATTTCTCATTTTTATTAAATACTTTTTTCATTTATTCAAAAAAATTAAATAAAAATTGAATAAATCAGAACTAAATATATAGAATAGATAATTTTTCGAAATTTCTTCTAATTTATTGCAATAAAATAATCGAGCATTTAAATTATAAATTATTTTATCTTTTTTTATATTATTCACAAAAATTAAATAAAAATTTTATTGTGTCATGGAAAATAATATATTCCAGTAATTAAAATGAATTTTAATGCAAAATATTTTAAAATTCCCAGATTTTAGACTTAGTAAGCCAAAAAGTGAGTAATGGCTACAAGTTTAGATTGATACAGTTGGGCTCCAAGTACATCCCAAGACCGTGTGATATATTTTGTGACTGATTAGAAAAGGATATAGAAGGAATGGTGAAGTACTGTACCTAGAGGGTAGGAGTTGGAGGGGAATAAATGGTGATGGTTATTAAAGACGCTACAAAATTGATTGATAGCAATGCAGAATGAATGCATCGTAAAGCGATCATCTAAATTCTAGGAAATTTTTTGAGTCTACGACATTTTTTCGAGAACTGAAAAATTGCTAAAATATTACTTAAAACAAAAGTACATCCGATTTCATAAGCAATCCAGAAAACACCGTAAAGCAGACTCTTCTAAACTATAGAACAGTTTTTGATTCTACGAAGACGAAATGTTCCCGACTTTATATGCAGTAAACGAAATTTTTGCAAGCATTTCAAAATTTCAGCTGAATTCAATAAAAAAATTTCACAAATTTTTAGTAACAAACAAAATAATTTCGATTTTTATAGTAAAACAAACGATCATGAGCCGGAGTCATCTAAGTTCTAGAAAATTTATTGATTCTACGAAACTTCAAAATTTCAACTGCATACAATGAGCGAATCATTTAAAAAAATTCGAAAATTTTAGTATAAACAGAAATATTTCTGATTTTATAAGCAATACATCGTAAATCGGTTCCATCTTCTATAAAATTTTTTGATTATACGTAATTTTTGCATGAATTGGAAAATTTCAGCTGAAACCATAAAATGATAGACAAACTAATTTCTAAAAATTTAGTACAAAAAAAATAAAAACTATTTAAGTCGCCTTCTTTATTTGCATATGAAGTCGGGAACATTGCGTATTCATAGAACCAAGGACTCATCTATAATTCTAGAAGAGTCTGCTTTACGGTGTTTTCTGGATTGCTTATGAAATCGAATCTACTTTTGTTTTAAGTAAAATTTCGAAATTTCGCTCTCGAAAAATGTCGTAGACTCAAAAAATTTCCTAGAATTTAGATGAGTTCGCTTTACGATGCATTCATTCTGCATTGCTATCAATCAATTTTGTAGCGTCTTTAATAACCATCACCATTTATGCCCCTCGAACTCCTACCCTCTAGGTACAGTACTTCACCATTTCTTCTATATCCTTTTCTAATCAGTCACAAAATATATCACACGGTCTTGGGATGTACGAGGGTGGATTGATAAGTTTCCGGCCTGTCCAAGAGATGGCGCCACTAGGCCTACCTTGAGGTGGCGTTCTATAGTACCATCCTTAGATAGCTTGTAGCTATAGTTTCAGCCCGATCGCCATGTTAGTTTAGATTTGAGAGCACACTGAACAAGACGCCTCTGTGTTTTTCTTGAAAATGGGAAAAAAAAAACTCGAAAAAACATTTCTACCGCCAATTCGACGTTGTATAAGCGTAATCCAAGCAAATTTTTGCGTCGATTCATAACCGTTGACGAAATTTGGGTCCACCACTACACTCCTGAAACCAAAGAACAGTCTAAACAGTGGATTGGACCAGGGAACCAACTCCAAAGAAGGCAAAAACAATTTTTTCAGCGAACAAGGTTATGGCAATTGTTTTTCGGGATGCAAGAGGTATTATATACTTTGATTACCTTGAAAAAGGTAAAACTATCACTGGTCAATACTACGCAGACTTATTGCAACGTTTGATCCACGAGGTGAAAATTAAACGACCTCATCTGGCGAAGAAAAGAATCTTGTTTCATCACGATAACGCACCAGCGCACAAGTCAATCGTTGCGATGGCTAAAATCAACGATCTGAAGTTTGAATTGATGCCGCACCCTCCCTACTCTCCAGACCTAGCCCCGAGTGACTATTATCTGTTTCCTAACCTCAAAGTATGGCTTGGCGGTAAGAGATTTGCGGACAATGAAGAAGTAATCGAAGCTGTAAATGGGTATTTTGAGGAGCTTGACGAATCAGTCTATAGAGATGGCATTACTAGACTAGAACACTGCTATGAGAAATGTATCAGCCTTGGAGGAGATTATGTTGGGAAATAAAAAAAAATTCTTAAAAACGTTCTTTTTCTTGGTCAGGCCGGAAACTTATCAATCCACTCTCGTATAAAGCTTCTAGTCTTTCATAAAAATATTCTTACCTAACAAAAATATATTTTTTAACAATTCTAATAATTTTCTATAAATTTCTTTTACTTACAGGTAATTGACGCTAACTTGAATGAACTAGTGTATGAACTAGTGCATGAACTAGTATTTAAAAAATATTTATTGTGTAAGTTTTAGACTTAAATTTTAGGAGTAGTAAAATATTTTTTTATTTAGGCGCCAGACGCGCGTTGCTTTGCTCCAATTTAAGGCAACATTCAAGCAACATTAATGATGCGCTATGCTCTATGTATATATAGCTATATATTTATGTACATTTATGAGGCATTCACTACTATATACATATATATATATATATATAATATATAATGATGATAACTGCTGTGACAAAGTTACAGACATGTGCATATAAAATGCCTTTGGCTTTGCCTTTGCCACATTCATTCATTTGGGTTTCATTCATGTGCAACACTCTCGGTTGACAACCAATGTCTGGAACAGGGATTGGAACAGGGTCTGGGACTGGGTCTGCTAGTGGAACTGGTACGGGCTCTGACTCTGTTACTGTGGTCGTGCCGTGCCTGTGCCTGTCGTTGTCCTCATCAATGCGCCACACACACACACACACACACTAACAGCACAAAAAATATGTCAAAACTTGTCTCGTCTGCCTGCCATTAGCAGCAACAACAACAACAACAATCCTCACAACAATATGCGGCACCAAAAACGCCCACACAAAGTAGGCGCGCATCGTCAACAACAACATCATCATAATGAACATCAACAAGCTCATTATCATTATGATCACAACGCCTATTTAAGTTTTTTTTCTTAAAGCTTTGCCACAAAATTTTCAAGGCTGCGCTGCTGTTGTAACATTTTTTTGTGAATGAATGAATGAAAGTCGAGGCAGCAGCAGCCTTATAAACGTGGCCAAGTCTTCTGGCTCTGGCCGTAGCTTCAACTAACTCACCTGGCGACAATTGTCGCACGTCGCGCGTCGCCTTAAATGTAATTTATGTGGCACAGTCACAATAGAGCCCAAGCCGTAAACCGTAAAGGGTTTCCAACAACAACAACAACAAATTGTCTGTAGGTAGAAGACGCAGTCTGAGTCTTCAGGACTAAAAAACTTTAGACTGCAGCCTGATTGCAGCTACTGTGCTTTAGTTCCATGTGGGTTACAAAAAAAAACCCAAAAAAAAAAAACAAATCCTTGGCGCTGCATGCTCATTTAACGCCCGCGTTGCAAGCCAAGTTGTTGTTGTTGTTGTTGTTGGCTTAAACTGTGATCCAGTCAGGCTTTCATTATATGCAAATTTCAATTATTTGCCGTTTTGGCTTGCACAAATCAGGCGCGTAAGATCTTTGCAACGACAACAGCCAACATCATCATCATCATCTTCGACTTTAGACTCATCATCTGCAACTCAAACATCATCATCTTTAATATTGGCTTCCAGAGCGCTGCAGAGCTCTACAGTTTTGAGAGCAGGGAGTGCACACAGCCTCAAAACCGATGTCTGCACGACGATGCGACGGTTCAATTCAATATTTTATGCTTTTGTTGCTCTTATTATTATTATTGTTGTTGTTGTTGTAGTGTTTATCAGGCAAACAGGAAGAGCCATAATATAATTTATTGTATTAAAGCGCGCATTCGCCCCGCATAATATTGCCGCCGCTGCTGGCGTCGCTGCCGACGCGACGTTCACTTTGACGCATGTTTATGCCTCAGAGAGCCCTCAGCATCTCATCCCATCCATCCATCCAGACCAGACCAGACTTTGCTTTGTTGCTTACATTTCAATTTCATTTCATTTCATTGATACGCCAAATGAAAATCCACCAAAAAAAAGAAGAATATATAAGTCTGGGCAAAGTCTGAATGCTCTTTAGAAACTGAAACTGGTTCTTTTTTGCCAAAAACTACTAAAAGTGTGCCAAAAATCTCTTTTAGGCGAATTTTTTGGCAAAAAAGAAATAAAAGTTTTCAATTCTACTTTATAGAATTAGCTTATATGAGCTGGTTCTCATAAAAAATTCACTATCTCATGAGTCAATTTCATAACGAGCTCACTGTTTACTTTTCAAGCAGCTCTCGCTTAAACATAGTTCAAAAACCGCCTTCGATCTCCAAACTTAGTTCAAGAAAGTTTTAAAACTCTATCTATCCACAAAGGACTATAGATTCCATAGTGACTCTCCCCAGGGGTCAACCGGGTCAACTCTACCTATCACAATTATCCCCCAACAACATTTTGCAAACCTATTGACCTAGTCAATATAACCCATTTGCCAAATACACTACACTAAAAATTTAACGACAAAAATTTCCAAATTTCTTAAGCAGCAAACTTGTTGAACAGTTTATATATTTTATTTTTATATTATTTTTATTATTATTAATTTAAACATAAACATG
Organism: Chymomyza amoena; assembly: GCA_037043745.1. Taxonomy (NCBI): domain Eukaryota; kingdom Metazoa; phylum Arthropoda; class Insecta; order Diptera; family Drosophilidae; genus Chymomyza; species Chymomyza amoena. The sequence continues at coordinate 104,839 of JBAMAX010000683.1, forward strand.
GATTTCCTGTTGCCGTTCCACGGCTCGTCCGATATGCAAAAAAAAAAACAAATTATAATAATAAAAATCAAAAAAAACAAAAAAAAAAAGCTCAATGCCTGCTGGCAGCTTTGACTGATTCGTTTACTCGATTGCTTTATTGTCGTTACTGCTATTGTTGTTGTTGTTGTTGCTTTCGGTTCATTTCGGCATAATTCTTTCGATCGAATTTCACATTGTACCATATGGATATCTCTCTATATACCATGTGTGTGGATGTATTATTTTTTATTGTAGAGGAAATTAAATTAAGCGCTCGTTTGCCGTTTGCTTTGTTTTCTTTCGATCATCTTCAATGCGTGGGAGCATCGATTTTGATTCTTGCTATTAAAGACAGACCAGACCAGACCAGATATACAATTTTGGTATGCCAAATTGAAGGTCATAGTGCGTTCCATAAAAACCAGACATAGTGACAGGCACTCAAATAATTATACTTAGAGTTAGTTGAAATGAAGAAATATTATGACAAAATCGTGAAAAAATGGAACTAGTAGGAAATAGTGGGAACAAGTAGGGCTTGGCTGGAGTTGGTGTGAAATCTTTGCTGGGCTTTGGAAGGAAATAGCTTAGAATAGTATAAAATAGAAATGCAATCGAACTTGCCTGTAAAAAACGCTTCGGACCTGCTTATAAAGAACGTGTGAACCTATAAGAGCTCTAAATTTCACTTGTAACTTTAAAAGTTCTCAAACGACTTTTATAAAATTTCTAGCTATGGCTAAACGCAAAAGTAAATCTTTGGGTTTGTTCTATTGTGAAATAAAAATTTTGCAAAGGAACAGGTTCATATGAACAAATTTTCTGACGAAATCGATGTTTTCTACAAAAATTTTTGTCTTCTAGCCCCTTAGCAAAAAAAAAAAATTATGACAAAATCTAAAAAACAAAAGCCACTGACGAAAGGGAACCAGTTGGAACTAGTAGGAACTAGCAGGGCTTGGCTATAAATGGTGTAAAATCTTCTTTGGGCTCTCTTTTTCACAAACATCTTTAAAAATGCAGTCGAACTTGCCTGCAAAAAACGCTTCGGATCTGCATGTAAAGAACTTGTGAACCTTTATTCTAAAAGGGTTCAAAATTTCACTTGTGACTTTTGAAGTTTTTGAGCGGCTTTTATAAAATTTGTAAATATAGCTAAACGCAAAGGGAATTCGGTGGGATTTTGAAATTGTAAGACTTAAATTTAGCAAAAGGGCTTATTCATATGAACAAACTTTTGACAAAATTGTTTTTTTTTTTTACAAGACTTTGTAAAGTTAGAAGAAACACATTAGCAAAAGAAAAATTATGACAGAATCTAAAAAGCAAAAGCAAATGGTGAACTATTGGGAACTAGTAGGCTGTGAGCCTTTTGATGGGCTTTAGAAGGAGATAATTACATATATAGCTTTTTTGTAAACTGCTTTACAAAGCAATCGAACTTGCCTGTAAAGAGCTTTTATGAGCCTCTTATAATGAACTTGAACTAAAAGAGTTCCAAATTTCACATATGATCTAAGATGTTCTCAAAGGACTTAAAATTTGTAGCCATAATGAAACGATAAAAAAAAATCTATGGGATTATAATTTTAGAAGATATAATTGTTGCAAAAGTACCGGTTCATATGAACCATGCAGATGCAAGAGAACCCTTTTGCAAAAACTTAAGATCTTTTAACCAAACAACTTGAGCTATCAAATAATATTCCTAGCATAATGAATCTTTTGATATCCAAATTATGAAAATAGATCTTCGAATTGCTATATGGAACGCAAATGGGTTTTCCAACCACACGGGGGAAGTTTAACTTTTTCTCAAAAACTCATTTTACCGACAGGTTCTACTTTTAAAATTTATGGATATGAACTTATAGCTGCATTCAGATAAATGTTGCAAAAGAACTGGTTTATAGAAACAAATTTTTGCCGAAATTGTTGCACGACTTTGTGGAGTGACCTTTACCTCATGCAGTGTGAACTTATCATCATAAAACATTGTCAGACTCAGGTTCAGGTTAAAACCCACAGCTTTGGAAGCTCCTGAGCAACTTTTGATATAAGTTGAACTCCTGAACTTTTCACTTAAGAGCAGGCAGGATTCTATTGTTAGTGCAGCTTGCTACTCTGTGGCGCAACAGTGTTGTTGATAGGCCATCAGTTGACCGCATTTATAAGCCAAGAGCCTAATACCGCAAATGTTAAGAGCTATATTAAGTACATATGTACTATAAGTACATACTATATGTATACATACAACAAGTATATAAAGTCAAGTCATTTAACTGTGGCAGTTGCAGGCAACGCTAGCATGTGGGCTGCCTCATGCTGCCAAGTTTTGTATACATGTTGACATTGAAAATCAAATGCACTCAAAGCCGCACAGTGGCCTTTTTTTTGTGGCATGGGTTGCTGGAAGAGATTGGCGGCAAAGCTGCAAGCTTTAGTTGTGGGCGTGGGGCTGGGTTGGGGTTGGGGTTGGTTAGGTTGTGTGTGGCACTTAATCTTGCTACTGCGGGCAGCGCGTAAATGCGTGTAAAATTTTTGCGCGAATTACGCATGTTGTTGACAAAAGGGGCAGTTGTGGCGGATGTGGGGGCGTGCCGCATAGACAGTGGGTTGGAGCCGTGCAATTGACACAATTTCAGAGGCAAGGCCGTAGCCAAAGCCAATGGTGAACATGGTGGCTGTTGCTGTTGACTGCCATTGACCAAGTGTTGGTGGGTGTGCATATGTGTGTGTGGCAGTGTAGCATGTTGCATGATACACTCACTGACCGACCGGCAAGTGGCAGCTGGCGGCAGACGAACGCACCGCATATACACATGCAATTGATTTGTACTTTGGGGTCAGCCAGCAGCAGCAGCAACAACAACGACAACAATGATGATGATGATGATGATGTTGGCAACGATGATGATGATGATGATGATGATGAGGACTACAATGAGGCAGCTTTGCATTGCCGGCGACCAAAATGCCAAACATGCCAACGCAAATGCCTCAGCTGCGACTGCGGCAGCGCCACCGCAGCAGCAGCAGCAACAGTTTGTCGTCACTACGCACAAAATGAAAGCCGCAACATTTACACTAAAAGCATACACACACACACACACACAGACAAATACATGCAACCCGCTCTCTCTCACTCTTCGCTTCGCTCTCTAACTCTTACGCTCAGCAGCTTTGGCAGTCCAAAAGTCGCGCGAATTTTCGTTGTTTGCGTTTTTTGTTTTGTTTGTGCGTGTGTGTGTGTGTATATGTATCTATGTATTTGTAGCTTGCATATTTTTCAAGTCCCGCTGTTTTTATATACACACTAATACATATATATAGTACGTATGTGTGTTTTGCGCCGTTTTGTATGCAACAAGAACTACGCGTTCTATTATGACAAATGTTTTGGCTTAGCTTGTGCGTATATGTAAATTTTGCACACACACACACACACACTCGCACACATAAATCTGTGTATCTGTGTTTTGTTGTTTGTATAAATAGGCAAAAAGAGCGCGCGCGTTTTAAGGCGCTTTAAGCGGCTTAAACAATGTAGGCCATGTTGTTGCCAAAAAAAAAAAAAGGAAGCAAAAATTTTGACAATTGAGGTCAACTGCGCTTAACGCTTTAAGCAACTTGCAGCTTTAAGGCATGCAGCAAAGTTTTTAAGTTTTGAATTGAAATTAAACTAGCTCAAATTATATAAGATACATTTTTGCAAACTTAGGCACAGGTTTACGAATTTGTTTGGTATATTTAGTTTAGTTGCTACCTTGAAAAGATACCTTCATTCTTTTTCCTAGTTTGTATCTTTCAGTTCTAAAACCGGTTTGAAGAACTTAAATTTCTTTTTATGAAGTAGGGGTACTCAGTAGCAACTTTTTAGCAGAGTCAGGTTAGCTAAGGTTGTATAGGCAGCTCAGATAGTAACTGAGATCACCCAGAGACCATGAGGCCTCATTAAAAGCAGGGTTTGAAAGGAATTGTAAGGGAGGGATTGTGGAGGAGGACTGAACCTCCCTAATCACCTTAATCTTTCATGTTGCAGAATCATTTTGAGGATTCGACGAGAGCAGCCAGATTTGCTTTAGGCACATAGGCTAGACTACACAGATCCTCAAAGAATGGTTTAGCCAGAAACTGGGTTCGTCTTCTAAGAAGCGCTTTCTGCCTCTTCCTCATCTCTGCAGCTGCGGCAGAAATCGTGAGGGGGAACTTGCAACCTCTCAGCCATATTGCCTCTGGTGCAGTGCCCCGTTTCAACGCCTACCACTATCCTAGTCCTGTTTTTATGAAAGTGCAGGTATTCAGATGTTCGCTTTGGATCATATCTCGGCCAGAGTGTTCGGGTGATGCAACAACCGAGCACTATGTACCAGTCTCCTTCCGCCAGAATTCCATCAGTCTCCCTGATTTGCGTTACGACGTCCTGTAATGGTCTTTCTACGTTCGTAACCGCAAGGTTAGCTGCCAGCGCTGAGCGGTTCCTGGTGCTCTCGTCCGACGCCTCGTTACCAGGGACAACTGAGTGAATCGGAGCCCAGCAGAGGGTTACGGATTAGTTTACTTTTATGGTATGCGATGACAGAGCATTAATATTAGCCTGACTATCGACAAGAATTACAATGTTCCTTGGACTGTAATCTTGGACTCTAAACTGTAACAGTCTCCCGGATTGCAATACGACGTTCTAGCAGAGTCATCTCGATTGTATTTGGCAGGATCCAGCTTCCTTTAATAGATTTATATTTATTATCCTAGTACTTTTATGTTAACGACATTGTAGACACAAATTTCATGGTTACGAAAAATTGGATATCAGTGTAAGAATACTCCCGCAAAATATGCCACTGCTGGAATGTTCAGCTTCTATATTTCAGTACTAGATGAAGTTCTCATGAAGTAGGAGTCACCTCGCAGCTGAAATCTTAAAGTAGCTTCTTCTAAAAGTTTCCTTAATTTCTTTGCTCTTACCTGCTATCGATTACTACTACTGTTTAGCGCTTTTAAACACTAAACTACTAAACTTTTGGGCGCTTGTAGCTAACCTCTTGTTCTCTTCGCCTACGCTCCCTGCTGCTCTCTTCAGGGCTCCGTCTATCCGTCTATGCACCAATTAGCATATTTTATATCAATTCTTGTCATACATTCCACACCTTGCCAACGTTTTTTGCCTAGTTCCACACAGTACTAACCGCTCGCCCCTCTCTCCCACCATGCTGCCCTAGTGCACAATGCGCTCTCCGCTCACCGCTCTTCGCTCTCACCCCTTTTTGTCGTTATGGCACTTCAACAATTGACAAAGCACAAAGCCAGCACAAAGACCTGCAATATGTATCTGTGTGTGTGTGTGCGTGTGTGTATCTGTGTGTGAGCGCGTTTATTTTTATATATGAATTTTAGTTTGGGCCTTTTTTGCAAGGCAACCGCAGATTCATCTTTTAGCTCTGCGCTGCTCTGCTTACTCTCACTCTCGCATTTGGCATAAATAACTCGTCGCTTCGTTTCGCTCGGTCTGTCTGTTTGTGTATCTGTGTGTTTGTATCTGTGTATCTGTAGCTGTATGTGTGTCTGTCTGCATGCATGCATTATTTCATTAAAGTATTACAATATTAATTCGATTTTCACTAATTGACAAGAAGAAGAAGCAGCAGCAGCAGCGGCGGAGGCAGCGGCACAGGCAGCAGACGCAGTCACTCGCACTTTGTCTGCCACATGACAACAACTACAACAACAACGACAACAACTACAACAGATACAACATCTACAGCAACAAACACGATGGCGATGATGACGACTCTTGGGCTGTTGGCCTGTCGTACAAAAAAAAAAAAGAAAAAGAAAATAATATATCTGAAATTCTGAAAAAAAGTGAATATTTGCTTTTGTTCTTAGACTTTTGTTGTTGTTGTTGCAGTTGCTTTGGCATTTGGTTGAGGTTTCTTTTGCATGTCTTATAGACATAGCTGACATTTGTCATCAATGCAAAAACGCAACGCATAAATAAGTTTGGTATTTTGTATTAATCGTGGGCAGCCAGACTCAAATTATGCCTTATTTTTGTCACTTTTCATGAAAGATCATGATCTCTTTTTTGTTGTTGTAATGTATCTTGCGGGTATTCAAACTATTTTAGGACACTTTCGTAGGCAGCATGAATTAAACAGATACTTCTTCTTCAATCCCCATTTGCTGTTAAGCGTCGCGGTAGCCTCGGGATATGCATCTTATCCAATTAGTTCGGTCCCGGCTCTCTTTTCTTATCTTCGCCAGGGTTCTGCCCTTCATCCTTCCCACATCCTGGTTAAGATTTTCCCAAGTTTTTCGGGGTCTTCCTGTCAGTGCATTGCCTTCCGCTCACATTTCCAGTACCTGTTTGGCTCTTCTTGACTCGTCCAGCCGATGTAGATGTTCGAACCATTTCAGCTGTTTTTCCTCGATTTCTTGTATAATCGACTTCTCCTGCCCTACTCAAACCAAATCTAGAACTGAAAGATACAAGCCTTATATTAGGATTAAGTACTAGGAAAAAAAAAATTGAGTAATCTTATAAAGCAACTAAATCGAAAGCTGTGTTCTGCCAAATACAATCAAGATGACTCTGCTAGAACGTCGCATTGCAATCCGGAAGGCTGTTACAGTTTAGAGTCCAAGATTACAGTCCAAGGAACATTGTAATTCTTGTAGATAGTTAGGCTAATATTAAAGCTCTGTCATCGCATACCATAAGAGAAAACTAATCCGTAACCCTCTGCTGGGCTTCGGTTCACTCAGCTGTCCCTGGTAACGAGGCGTCGGACGAGAGCACCAGGAACGGCTCAGCGCTGGCAGCTAACCTTGCGGTTACGGACGTAGAAAGACCATTACAGGACGTCGTAACGCAAATCAGGGAGACTGGTGGAGTTCTGGCGGAAGGAGAATGGAACATAGTGTTCGGTTGCCGCATCCCCCGAACACTCTGGCCGAGATATGACCAAAAGCGAACATCTGAATTCCTTCGCTTCCAGGACTAGGATAGTGGTAGGCGTTGAAACGGGGTACTGCACCAGAGGCAATATGGCTGAGAGGTTGCAAGTTCCCTATCACGATTTTTGCCGCAGCTGCAGAGATGAGGAAGAGGCAGAAAGCAGCCAACACCTGCTATGAGACTGCTCGGCGCTTCTTAGAAGACGAACCCAGTTTCTGGCTGAACCATTCTTTGAGGATCTGGGTAGTCTACCCTATGTGCCTAAAGCGAATCTGGCTGCTCTCGTCGAATCCTCAAAATGGTTTTGCAACATGAAAGATTAAGGCGATTAGCGAGGTTCAATCCTCCTCCACAATGAATGAGGCCTCATGGTCTCTGGGTGATCTCAGTCATTATCTGAGCTGCCTATACAACCTAACCTAACCCGACTCTGTTAAAAAATAGCTACTGAGTACCCCTACTTTATAAGAAGAAATTGAAGTTCCTCAAACTGAATTCAAAACTAAAAGATACAAGTTGAAGTTCTTACACTGATATTTCTGAAATTTCTATCTAGTAAGCCTTTGATTTACTTTCATTCAGCCAGCTCTGACATTATGCCGCCTAAAATATCAACCCACATTTATCAAAACTTTTTATATCTGAAATAACTAATGCACATAAACATATATCTCTTTGGAAGATATATAGAAGATACAGCCTGCTTATATGAAGCTACTTACATTGTATAGAAGTCAGAATAAACCAAAGTCCAATAAACTTGCCTTGTCAAATGACTTGCCATCAATCTTGAAATCAGGCTACCCCTCCACTACACACACACTCCTCTCGCACACACACACACTTATACTACCCTCTAACAGTCTCTTAACAGCACGCTGTTAACTGTCATGTTGGCTGTGCAACATTTTGTTGCTCGCTCGGACCAATTTGACTGTGACTGATAAATTGCATGGACGACGCTTCAAGTTATTTTGTCTGTATGCAACAATCTTGTTATAATGTCTGTCTATAGTCGTTGTTGTTGTTGTTGCTTTAGTTGTTGCTTCTATTTGTTATTGTTGTTGTTGCGGTTGTTGTGCCAAAATATGCATGCACAACATTGGCTGCCATTTATGTAAATTATTGGCAAAAATGCATAACGGCAAACAATTGAAAATGCAATGAAGTGTTTGTTGGTCCGTCCCAGTCGCCAGCTAGCTAACAACAACAACAACCAGAACTAAAACAGCAACAATCGACAGAACAACAACAACAACAAACACAACGCGCAATGGCGACGGCAGCAACAGTGCCAATTAATCAAGAAATTCTTAAATAATTATTTGCCTATTTTTATGGTCGGCATAAAGGGGCAACGCGTGGCTCTATCTATGATTCTCGGGAGGATTTTACAGAGAGTAGGGGATCGGTTCTGTCATTGGCTCGACGATGTCGTCGTCGTCGTCTGTTGGAGTGTAAATTTTTGCTGCCTTATAGTTATATGTACATATACATATATATATATATATATGGCACATTAAATGTATATAGATGCACAACTGATACACTGGCAATAAAAAGCAGTCAGTTTGGTAAAAATTTTTAGCTAGATTGTGGCTTAAGTCAATATGGTTGGTAGAGTGACAACAAATTCAAACTCAATTAGCGCTAATGCGCCATTTTGTTACATCACTTATGGGAACCACTGCTGTTCGGTTTATTCAAACCATCTCGATCCGTTAATAATATGTTCTTTTCTGCCAAGTCACGTAGGCTTCCTAACGCGAGGCTTCCTTGTGCTCTGTGGCGTAAGGACCCCAATCGTGGGCACTCACATAAGTAATGATAAACTGTCTCTTCTGTGTTCTCCTGGTCACAGCTTCGGCATCTGACGTTGAAGGGCCAGTCCATTTTCTTTGCATGGTCTCCTAACGGCCAATGTCCGGTTATTGTCGATGCTATTCTGAAGATCATTGTTCTTGACTGGCTTGCTTAGCAGTTCGACCGTTCTACGCTTGTCGTATCGCGGCCCAGTTTGCTTTGCAATCTTGCAAGTGCCAATATTTTTCCATCTGATTTCAGCCTTGTTCTGAGCTCGCCGTAGAAGTTATTGATAGCGCTGAGGGGGTATTTGACAGCTACCTCCGCTGCTTCGCCATCTAATGCTCCTTTTCTCGCCAGTTCATCAGCTTTTTCATTCCCGTATACGTTCCTATGCCCGGGAACCCATACAAGAGCGATGTTCATTCTGCTTGCTAGGGCATTGAGATCTTCTTTGCATTGTCTGATGATTTCTGAGTTCACGGTTGGCGATTTGATCGCCAGCAAAGCTGCTTGACTGTCGGAGAATATACACAACTCCGCCAGCTGACTCGGATGATTATTCAACACCTTACATGCTTCTCTGATGCCAAGGACTTCCGCCTGGAAGATGCTGTTTCTGCTGCCTAGGCGATAGGAGAGAGATACTTCGAGTTCGTCCGAGTAGACCCCTGCTCCAACACCGCGATCCATCTTGGATCCGTCAGTATTGATTGCAGCTGCGTCTGCTCTCATTACCCTGTTCATGTCCCACTCCTTTCGCGTCGGGAATCTGACGTCGAACCTCTTCTTGAAGTCCAGTACTGGTGTTATGTAATCTGTTGATTTGCTAGTCTCTTGACCCTTCAGAATACTGCCATGTCCGAAGGTACTAGTCCTTCTGACTCCAAGTCAATATGGTAAGAGGGTGATTTTTTGAGTGGTTTGGTTTGGTGAACAGCGTTTTGCTTGGTATAGTTTTAAAAAATTATTAAGGTTGGCAGCCCTGTGTATGAAAAATATATGTTAGCCGATTCTCCTCCGACCTACCCAATAGGCACACGAGATTTCATTAGAACACACGGGAATTTTTTATATAAGATATACTAAAATAATATAATTGATGTCCCAAACAAATTAACTAGGACTTTTTCGCTCAGTGTAGATGTATATAGCCATGCACTTTTTTCGATTTTCATTTTGTGATTTGCTGTCTGTCCAAATGTCTATGTGTCTAGCTGTGTGTGTGTGTGTGTGTTTGTATTCATTGTTGTTGTAAAAATAAGTTGCAAATCGCAGCCAGCCAGCAGAAAGCGCCTTACAGCGCCCCACGTTGGGCCCAAAAGCGCAGTAAAAATTTCTATGAAGCATTGCAGTTAGATGAGCCGTTTAGTGACAGTCGGCAATGCGATTTATATATACACACACATATGTATATATGAGTTTGTCAGTGTCTGTGTGAGCCTAATAATAATAATAAATAATGCGCGGTTTTTTTTTTTAGCCATTTTGTGAAATTTTTTTGTTTTCAAAAAGTACTAAAGGGAGAACAAAGCGTAAGCTTAAGTAATTTATGTGCATTGCCTTAGTTTTGGTTTAGTTTAATATTAAGTATGCGTCATGTGTGTTTAAGTCAATCGTTGAAAGTTAAGACGGGGTGGAAGCTAAAAGATCTATGTTAAATTTAAATGCGGCAACGCCCAAGCGACTTGCTGCCAATTACTCAAATTCAAATTAAGTGGCAGCACACACACACTCACATATAACCAATTTGTATTGTGTGTGTGGCACCCAAAGACTATGAAACTTGCAGCTCCCTGGGACTCATCCATTGAAAATGCCGCAAGTTGTCTCGTTTTGTAAATAACAAATCAGGCATTTATAAATGATGTGAGCATAAAATTTGCGCTATTACACATCGAAGAGACAGAGCAGCAACCCCCTGACAGCAAAACCCACTCCCTTCACGAAGCAAGCCCAAGAACCCCCCCACCCGCAACACTTGAAACAAAAGCAGCAACAGCAACAACAACAACTCTTTGGCAACAAAACTGTCTTTCATTTTATAACACCGAAATATACGGCAAAACCTCTCAGCCTCTGCCGTGCTTAACTCCGACAACATCTTCGTCGTCTTCGTCTGCGTCTTTCACGTTGGCGGCGTCTTCTTGATACCCTTTGTCGTGCTCATACGTTTCGTTTTGTCTCTAATAAGACATGATTGTAATTAATTAAATTAATTCGTTTCGGTTTTAATACACGAAATGTTTTTCGATTTTGCTACCCCCAACGTCACGACTCGACTCAACTCGACAGTGACAAGCTTCTCCCAACCCATCCCAACCCATCCTTAGCTACAACCATCCACCTTAACAGTTACAAAAGGATTGCCAAATGAAAGTGAAAGATTTCTGATTTACGTTTTCAAATATTTGTTTGTCACACACACATCGCCAAAGCCACCCGCAAAAACTTAACCCACTGACGCCCTAGTTTTGGCCCAAACGTGCTTGGCTCGTACCAACGTACCCCCAACCTACTCCCCAGCCAACTATAAAATGTTGTCGATTTTGATTAGGCAAACTTGACAGGCAACTTTGTGAGCTGCTTTCATTAAAAATGCCAAGTTGAGTTTTGCCACGTTACGCTGCAGGGTTGCCAAAGCTTGGCCAGGTTTTTGCTACTTGACGTTACCAAGGTTTTAACTCAGCTCGTTCTTGAGCATAATGAATTGACATTGATTGGAAATTTTGATTGAAATTGTAAAATGTTGCCATAGACGTTGTTGGCCAAAATAATAAATTGCTTAATTTTCGGCTTAATTAAAGATTTCGACTGTTGTTGGGACTGAGTTGAGTATTGATTTTGTAGCAGGCAGGCAGTCTTTGTGTCTGCCTAGATGGCGCCACTCAAACATTTATAAATCTAATTAATATTAATGCCAAAGTTGCTGCCTCTACAAAGCCAAAAATTTCTAATCTAACTAGCTGTAGTAATTAAAACTAAGCATGTTAGATAGTAGAATTTTTTGGCTACGTATACGTAATATTTAGCTGCGACTATCTTTTGAGACAGCGCCTGCAGCTAGGCTATAAAAATGTGTAACTTTTGTTCGAACAAAAGCCAGCTTATAATCAGCTTTAGTCATTAACTTGACTCTATTTGCTGGCGTGTGTGTGTTTGTGTTTTGTACACAACTGTACCAACTTATTTTTTGTGATTTTTTTGCTGTGTTTGCTTTGTTGTAAAATTTTTGTAAAATGTCGGTCCGGCCTCAATCTAAATAGAAATCATTAATTTCTGTTAGATTTTAAAATGTCAAATTTTATGTAACGAGCATTTGGTCAGACCACACACACACACACACACACACACACACAACCCTGATATCAAAACGCACACATACATAAAGTAGCAGCTCCTTTGTGTGTGTGTGTGTGTGTGCTTTACGTTTTGTTTTTTGAGGCCCGCATAAAAATGTCAAAAATTACACACACACACATAGAAAACAAAGTAAAAGCCAACACACACACACAGACATACATACACTTACAAAAAAGGGACTACTAATCATTATTTGTATGGCCTGACCAAGCCTTTAGACCCCTCCACCCCCCCACAAAAAGCAGCCCCATCAACCCATATGAGTTATATTTATTTGTATTTGTCTGTGACTTGTGTGTGTGTGTGTGTGTGTATGTGTCTGAGTGTGTGTGTGTGTGCTACATATTTGGTCAGTGTAATGCTTAATTATTTACTTTTTTTAAAAAATGTTGCCCAAAAAGGCCTACCAACAAAGTGACCAAGGCCGGGAGGGAGGGGTCGGTGGCTGCACAGAACAATGGCGACCACACACACACACATGCACACACTCAACACACAAAAAAAAGGGTCACATGTGCTGTACGTTAATTTTTGATGTACGATTGGTCAGTTAGGGTTAGGGTTGGGGCAACCAAAAAAAAATATATATAAAAAGGTATGCATACGTTATGTAATAATAAGGATAAGCCAAAAAATTATTATTACTTTTGGGCGTTTTGGCCAAATGCTGCTGCTGGGCACAGCTTAGTGTTGATAATGAGCATTGAGGGGGGCTACATAAGGCTTAGCAAATTTTTGGGGTTCAACTCGAAAGCACTCGCTCTTGGCAGGCTTTCTGGCTTGGCAGTTCTATATTTTCTTTTAATTTGGATCGCTCTTTCTGCTCCTACTCCCAAGTTTTTGGGTTTCAACTCGCAAGAACTCGCTCTTGGCAGGCTTTCTGGCTTGGCAGTTCTATATTTTCTTGTCATTTGGATCGCTCTTTCTGCTCATTCTCCCAAGTTTTTGGCAAGAACTCGCTCTTGGCAGGCTTTCTGGCTTGGGAGTTTGGATCGCTCTTTCTGCTCCTTCTACCAAGTTTTTGGGGTTCAACTCGCAAGAACTCGCTCTTGTCAGGCTTTCTGGCTTGGGAATTCTATATTTTCTTTTTATTTGGATCTCTCTTTCTGCTCCTGCTCCCAAGTTTTTGGGTTTCAACTCGCAAGAGCTCGCTCTTGGCAGGCTTTATGGCTTGCGAGCTCTATGTTTTCCTTTCCCTTGGATCGAAGGAGCCTTCTCCCACCGATCCTCTTCATTTTTGTTTCCTACAGCCTGTCGTTCTGCTTAAACATTTCTATTTTGTTTGCTTTTTTGTAATTTATGACAGTTCTACGCCTAATTTCCTGTCAAAAAGCCTTACCCCATCCATTTCCAACCCCCTACCCCCTTACGCAATTAGACTTTTGTCGTATGTTGTATCCAATATGCGCAGCTGTGTAACTGTATCTTTCGCATTTTTCTTTGACACTTCAGCAGCCCCAAACACACCACCCCCACCGCTGCTGCTAGCCGCGCCAATCTTGCCGTCTGCAGCCTTTAAGGATACACAATTACCCAGTACCCTGAAGCTTGTCATATGACGCATTAAAAATCGAAGCATATAGTAGTATACGCCTAACCCTGCCCACCACATACAGTTACACAAACGCCTTTAGCTGGGCGCATCCTGAGGCTCCACACCCCCCCGTCCCAAACCCACACACACACGCCCCTGCCACTGTCTCTTATGCTGCCTTCTTTGGCGCGCGCATTAATCCTTTTTTCAGCATCTTTTCACACACACACACACACACTGACTCACAGACACTGAACTCACACACATGGCGCGCGCGTGTATATAATCCTTTTTTACAACTCATCTGCCCCCGCCTCCCGCCTGCTGTACCCCGCCCCTGCGCTTTGGCAGCCAGCAGCTTCGCATATCAAAGCTAATTTATATTTTGTATAGCATACATTTGGGCGTGCACGCAGTTTTCAACTCTTAACTTCCGTACCCCGCTCTCGCTTCGTATTACACCCCGCCCCCCTGTCACTGCTTGACTCTTTTTACGTTACGGGAGGTAATAATAAATACCAACTCTTTGTTTTTTCAATGCCCTGCGTTCTTTCTGCCTGCGTTGCCTGATTTTTGATAAGTAAATAGAAATTTATAAATTTACATATGTGTGTGTATCTGTGTTTCAGTGTGTTGGTGTTTGTTGGTGTGTGCGGGGGTGTCGCCTGGCAGGCAATAAAAAAGAAACAGAATTTTAAATTAGAAAATATTAGTTAGCATACAGACTCACTCACTCTCTACATCATCGACTGACTACTCTCTGCTCCGACAGACTTCAGAACTTGAGGTCCTTCAGCGCTCATGTACAGTCATGTTTGTATTTGCATATGTGCATGTGTGTGTGTGTGTGTGTAGCAACATCTCTCTGTGTATGGCCATCTCATTCGCACACACCTTTTTCTTTAGCCTGTCGGAGTTGTTGTTGTGTTTTCGTTGCTGCTGCTTCTTCTTTATTTTTTTTGTTTGGTTTTTTCTTTGGCAACAGACAGCAGCAGTTCCCCAATGATGGACACCAACATCCCAACCCCCTGCCCCCAAAAAACTGACTACAGCACAGCTACATCAATACATCATTTTCGTCTTTAGTGTGTGTGTTTGCGTGTGTGTGTGTGTGTATTTAATGCCAGTCTTTTCACTCTCTGCTTTTATATTTTATACTCCATTTTTTTTTTTCGTTGTTTTGTTGCAGTTTTTCAGATCCCTTTTTTCTGTGGGTATTTTTGTTTAATATTTAAATAAATAATTAGCAAAAAGGGATATGACTTGTGTGTGTGTGTGTGTGCATGTAACTACATGTGTGTGTGTATTTTAGTAAGCTGTGTGCTTTGAATATTTGCACTGCGCTGCCCCCCGCAAGCATCCTATCTTTATATATATATATATATATATTTGTTTGTATGCGTTGCTAATGATGTTTGAAATTGTAAAGCAAATGCAAAGGCATGTCCAAAATATAACACACACACACACACACATACTTATAAGACTGTATCTGTGTTTGCCAAAACTGCACTAAGCATTTAAGCAGGAACTTTTTATATCCTAACTCATGTAAGCAATTTTGTTTACTAGGCTTCCGAGTTGGCTTACAGATGATGGCTGTTCTCTCTTATAAAACTTTCGAAATTTTGGTACCCGATGAACTTCCCTTTTGTCGAACTAATCTAATTGTAAGAGTCTTCTGTTGTCAAATCTTCTCCATTTGTTACCTCCATTTCCATAGCTTTTGAACAGAGCTACTGAGCTTATCTTTTGTCGAGCTAATCTAATTGTAAGAGTCTTCTGTTGTCACATCTTCTCCATTGCTTTTGTTCAGATGAACTGCTTTAGTTATCCTAGTGCTTACTTTAAATTTCGATTAAATTTTAGAAAATTCCAATTAAATTACAAACTCAAGATCACAAATTCTTTATAAGATTTTTAGTTTGGTCCTCTCTTTTTTTCATAAACTTCAATATGCGCCTCATAGCTTCCTTAGAATTGGGTAGGAGCGCAGCTTAACAAATAAGCTTCAAACATACTCTCTTCTAAATAATATTAGTTTCTGCATATTTCTTAAGTCTTTGCCGTCATCTTTTATTTTTGACTCTACTTTTTACTATTGTGCCTAAATTTTTCACAACTTCAAGCTTACTCTCTTCTAAATAATTTTAGTTGCTTTATATTTCTTAAGTCTTTGCCGTCATCTTTTATTTTTGACGCTACTCTTTCTGATCTCGTTTATCTTGTCAGTTTTTAGCGCTTTTATACGGTACCTCAATACTTTAAATCATTAAGATTTTATTCCATTTTATATCTATAGCTTCCTCCTAGCTTCAGCTCTCTTCTAGGTAAAGAATCTCATTACTTGCTAATTTGCCATCATCTCTTATTTAGGAGGCTACTCTTCACATATAGTGCTTTAATTTTTCACAACATTGAGTCTCCAGCGCTTTTCTTTGGTGACCCAAAACTTCAAACTATTGCTTTATATTTCTTAAGTCTTTGCCATCATCTTTTATTTTTAACGACACTCTTTCTTATCTTGTTAAACGGTAACCCAAAACATAAAATCATTTCGATATCATTGCATTTTTTATCTAAAGCTTCTGCCTAGCTTCAGCTCCCTTCAAGCTGCAGAATCTCATAACTTGCTAATTTGCCATCATCTTTTATTTTTGACGCTACTCTTCACATTTAGTGCCTTAATTTTTCATAACATTGAGTTTTCAGCGCTTTTCTATGGTGACGCAAAACTTCAAATCATTTCGCTTCCATTATGTTTTATAACTATAAAGTCCGTTTTACAGCCTCATCTGAGCTATCTAGCTTCAGCTCTCTTCAAGCTTTCTTCACTTTATTTGTTACATTGTCGTCATCTTTTATTTTTTGCGCTAGCTTTAACAGTTTGTGTTTTTATTTTGGTCATCTCTTGTTATCTATTGTAAGCTCGCTTTATCTTGTTCTTACTTATTCATTTTCTACCAATTTTTTTGAATTTTCTTCTCAAATTAATTTTTATCTAAAATCTGATCTTTTTTTGCACTTATTGTTGTCATCTTTCATTACATCTCTCTTTTTTGCAACTTATCTGCCTTCTTCACTTTGTTACTTTGCCGTCATCTTTTATTTTTTTGCTCTAGCTTTTACAGTTTGTGTCTTTATTTTTGTCAACTCGCGTTATCTCTTGTCTGCTCACTTTATCTTATTCCAGGCATTAATTTTCTTGCAACTTTGTTTGAATTCTCTTCTCAAATTAATTTTAATCTAAAATCGCAGCGTTTCTTGCCCTTATTGTTGTCATCTTTCATTATCTGTTGTAATTTCACATTGTCATATTATAGCCCCTTAATAACTCTTTAATTATCTTAAAATTTTGTCGAATTCTTGTTTTCTTTTCTCTTTTTCTCTAAATTAATTTTCATCTAAAATCTGATCTTTTGTTTGCCTTTATTTTTGTCATCTTTTGTTATCTGCTGTAAACTCACTTTGTCTTTATCCAGGCAGTTAGTAGCTCATTCAATTTTTTATAACTCTTTTTGAATTCTCTTCTTAAATTATTTTTCATCTGAAATCTGATCTTTTTTGCCCTTATTGTTGTCATCTTTCGTTACCTCTCGCTTTTTTGCAACTTATCTGCCTTCTGCACTTTGTTACATTGCCGTCATCTTTTATTTTTTTAGCTGTTTGTGTCTTTATTTTTGTCATCTCTCGTTATCTGCTATAAGCTTGCATTATCTTATTCTAGCCCCTTAGTAGCTGCTTCGTTTTGTTAAAATTTTTTTGAATTCTCTTCTCAAATTAATTTTCATATCAACTTTGACCATTTTTTTCGCCTTTATTTTTGTCATCTTTCATTATCAGCTGTTCGAAACTATTTGTCTTAACTTATCTGTGTCTTCCGCTTTAATTTTCTTAAGTTCTCCATTTTATCTTTGTATCTTTAAACATTTAAACGCCATTTTAAATGCTATATACTAGCACATAGTCTTTTACATGGCCAGCTTGCCATATTGTGCCATATATTCCAATTCTTCGGTCATTCTCTCCGCCCTCTCTTTCTACTCCTACGCCTGCTGTTCTGCTGCAGTCTTGTATTTCCTATTATCTCACATACACATGCGTGCTCATAGACAAAACCCCTACCCCCACCTCCCAACCCCCCTGCCACTGCCACACGTTACGCAACTTTGAAACTTTTTTACAAGTCTTTACTGGCTGTCGCTTCCGCTTTGACTTCTGTTTCAGCTTCTTTTGCTGCTGTTTAATGTGTGTGTAATTGTGAGCACACACACATATACACTTACACACACACACATACATGAAAATAGGCCTCTTGTCATGCCTTGTAGGCGTTTTAAGTAGCATTGGCAAAAGCTCAGCTGCTTTTTCCATGCGACTTGAGCCAAATGTCAACCCAATGCCAGCATCGCCTCTAAATCAAAGGAGCTGCTGCTGCTCTGTTGTTCTTCCCCAATAAATCCAAACCCTAACCCAAACCTACAGTCAACCCACGCCTGTGCCGACGCTGCTGCCTCTACTTCTGTCAGGACGTCGCATTGATTTGCTTTGATTTATTGTGTGACCGCACAATGCAACGTCGACGACTCAGATCCCAGCCTTGACAGACCCCTTGAGGGATCTGGGAACAGCAACAACGATGACGACAACAACGAGAAGAACAACTCTCGCACTCGAGTTGTTCTTCAAGCGCAATTCATAACATTGCTTTCGTACTAATTACAAAAAGTGCTGCCACCCCCTCGCCAACATTTCCGCTCTCACTCTCCCCGCTCTCTCTCTCTCTCTCGAGCAAATCGCGCTCTCACTCTCTTTATGCAACGGCAGCTGCTTGCCACTGCTTGCCGCTTGTTGTTTGTGGTTGTTGTTGTTGCTGCTGTTGTTGTTGTCGTCATCAAGCCTTCCAGTTCGACTCACTTCAGAAACAGCTTGAGACAATGCCACATGCAAAATTTTATTCTTATTCATATATAATATACAATATATTGCCTGCTATATAATACACACACACACACGCACACATATGTACATATATGCTGCATATTTTTCAATGCCAGGGGCAGTTTGTTGGTATTTTTTTCTCTGCTTTTTCTTTTTTTTTGAATTTTTGACATGTGACCGGCACACGAGCTACATTCAAAAAACTTGGCAGCACTTCATGCACTTTGTTGTTATTGTACGCAGCTTTAAGTATGAGCCATATAAAGGAGCGGCAAATCTTAAGTACAGATTATGTTGTAAGTACATAACATAGTTGCCACAAATGCTGCAGCAACAAAAAATTGGCACAGTTGCTAAGGCTAGAATTTTTATGGGAAAGTTACTTCAATTTTGCAACTTAAATTTAAAGAAGTTTTCGTTTTTATCTTCTATCTCTTTATTCATAAGCTAATTTCATAGTAAGATATGAAGATATACCACAAAAATTTCAAAAATACTAAAAAAATACCATTTGCGTTTAAAAGTTAAAACAGCCAGATTTAAAAGCTCCAAAATAATTCCTATTTGAACTCTTTTGCGTAAAAAATAAAATTTTCAAATTTAATTGCAACTTCAACTAAAAGCCATTGATGTGCAAGAGTTGAGTGAGTTGCGTTGAGTTACCTTTTATGGTTATGTATGTCCTTATGTATGTCCTTATGGCAGAGTGGCAGTTCAGTTATCCTCATCATTTTGTCTAATAGAAATGTTAACAGCACAGCAGCACATCATATTGGCCCCGCTGTTAACATTTCACTTAACATTTTTGGCGCGGAGTTTTTTTTTGGTATTTTTTTGGAGCTTCTTTGAAGTGGCCAGCACACACACACACACACATGCATAAAAATATTAAATGAAATGGTCCGAAAAAAAAAGAATGCCCAAAAAAAGGGTGCTCAATACTAAAACCTTTTGCTATAAGCTGACCACACACACAGACACATACACAGAGACATACACGCATAGAGTATGTGAGGCTGGCCATTGAAGTGGCATTGAAGTTGTAGTATTTGTGTAAGAGAGGTCGAGTTCGAGGGAAGCTCAAAAAAAAGGCAAAGCCACCCGCATTTTAGTTAATTAACTCATTTGGTTTGGCAACTGCTAAGCCAGTCCAGGCGAACTGGGCCAGTGCAAAAAAAAAAATACAAAAAAAAAAGCCCCCCAGCTATGAAGACTGCTTCAAAAACCATTCAGTTTTATTTCAGTTTCATTTCAAGCGCGCCTTAATTGATTTTCTTCAAAAAAAACGAGAAGTACTAGAGCTTTATGGCCACGTTGCCAAATTTCACAAACTACTAAAGATACTTTCATTACAGGCGCTTTTGTAGTTGTATTTGTAGTTGTTGTTGGTGTGTGTGTGGCAACAAACCCAACAAGTGTCTTGGCTCTCACGGGGATTGCATTTCAACAAGTGCGACGCGAATTTTGCGGGGCTCAAGACAAAAACTATTTGTGTGTGTGTGTGTGCTGACCATTGGCTACAGTTTGACAGTTATTGTTGATCACAAAGACAATCGATTTTTCTGGCAAGTGACACAAAGCCAGACAAGATATGTTCTATGGAGAGATTGGGAGCGAGAGAGAGCGGGGACCAGTGCCTGAAAAAAGAACTTGGCGGCATTGGCGTATTATGAAAACAATTTGCAAGCTTAAGCAGCTCATGCCGCAAAAACAACAAGCGCTACAACAACAACAACAACAACAGCTACAACAATAGCAACAGCCGCAGACAGTCAGCATGAAAAATCACAGCGTGGCAACAACAACAACAACACAACTGGCAGAAGACACAACAACCAAAAAAGAAAAGCTAACTTCGGGTTTACCAAAGTCTAAATGCCCTTGTGGCAGGTTTGATAAGGATATTTTTGCTATTTAAACTTGCGATTTTGACTCTTATGACGAAATCACTTAAAGCAAGTGATTTTAAGACGCAAATCGTCATAAGTATAAGATTTTTTCTTACAAAATCTCAGCAAACCCCAAAGCTAGACATCTCATAACACTGTGCAACATTTCCGAGGCCATCGGCTGGAAACAACTTCTCTTTTCGCTTTTTTTGGAGTTCATTCTGAAACTAGAGAAACCCCCAAAGCATTTTGCTCAAAGTCATCAATAAGATATTTTTTTAATATCGGGCAAGTTTCCATTCCAATGCGATTTTTCGAAGATAAGACCATTTTAATCAAGACCACATATCGTAAACCGTTCAAAACATTAGACTCACCCTAGTTAAAGAAGGGACAAGGGAAGGTGGATCCATTTAGACGAAAATCAGCTTCACGTAATTTATGAATGATCCCATACCAAGTACTAAAAACAACATTGCATCCGTTGCGTTCAGGACATCCTAGAATTACAACAGGACAGGGATTTCCCATAGTTTTTACTTTCAAATCAAATCACCGTCTTCTAAATGAACAGGTTAGGGGAGCTCGGAGTTTGGAACTTGGCTCATGGATCGACCGCTGCGGCTGCTCTCTTATCATAATTTTGTCTTGTAATAATATTTCTTTCTGACAAAAAATTCAAAGTATTCGTGCTATAAAAATATCCAATTTGAAGCCAATGTCAAATCTGTACTGCTGTATGCCTGTGAAACCTGGAAAGTCTCTAGAAGATTACATGCATTTGTAAACCGCTGCCTTCGATAAATTCTTAAGATCCGATGGCCGCAAATTATATCGATTCAAGAATTGTGGCGCATAACGAGTCAAAAGCTTTTGAATGTCGAAATTAGCCACACGTTGAGGAGATCAAACGACAGCATCGTGAAGCAGTCCTTTGAATGGAATCCTCTAGGTACACGGCGAGTTGGTAGACCAAGAACGACTTGGAAATCAGCAGTATTGGCCTAAGAAGAGACACAGCGTAAAACGTGGCCACAGCTGAAGTATTTGGCCGCAGATCGGGAAGGATGGAGGAAGTGTGTCGTCGCCCTATGCCCCAACCGGGGTTGAACGACTTGCAGAAGAAGTGCTATGAAAATCCGGGTCACCCGGAGGCAGTCATCGGGACAATGGGACTTTGATTTCTCTGGCTATCTCCGGGTCAGTTGGTCACACTAATCATGATGAAACGTTTATAAATCAACAACCTGTGTTAAATATACAGATAGATCAGGTCCACTCTAAAAAGGGAATTACATTTTTGATCAATAGGTTGTATAGGCAGCTCAGAGAGTGACTGAGATCTAGATCCCAGAGTTCATGAGGTTCTGCCCAATTTCAAAGCAGGGAAGGAAAGTAGTTGTAAAAAAGGGAGGGATTGTGGAGGAGGATCAAAAACTGTAGGACATCCCTAATCGACTAAGTCTCTCATGCTGCAAAACCATTTTGAGGATTCGACGAAAACAGCCAGATCCGCTATGAGCACATAGGCTAGACTAGAGATCCTCAAAAAATGGTTTACCCAGAAACTGGGTTCGTCTTCTAAGAAGCGTCACGCAGTTGCAAAGCAGTTATTAGATGTTGTTTGTCTCTTCCTCGTGAGGGCGAACGTGCAACCTCTCAGCCATATTGCCTATCAATAAACCTTAGCTATTGGAGTTATCATCAGCTACTATTTGAAATATAGACAAAAGCTCCTGGTGGACATAGCTCGTAGTCCCCATTGTGTATTTAAATAACAAATCTGAAAATTTCGGAAATGGTCATTCTGACCGATATAAAGCTCATGCTTGAACATTAGAACCCCAGACTTGAGCCTACCTATTACTCAGGACAAAACTTGTAGCTAGCTTCTTTATACCTGCCACAAAGTGTCTTCCAAAACTCATATGCCCACCGCGTCAGCGTATTTCATAAAAACGATGGCAATGACGACGCTGTTGATGATTATGATGATGATGTTGACGAGCCGCCAGTTGTCTGGCATTTAAAGTCCCTGCGACGATGACGACAAAACTGCAGCTTCCTTTTTGATAGAGCTGCGCTGCTCTGCCTGCTCCTGCACTGCCCAGCCTGCTGTTGCCACAACTTGATGCGCTACCCTGCCTTAACTTGCGGCTTTGGCAGTGCCTTGTCTGTTGTTTGTACTTAAGAGCTTTTAAATATCATAAATATATATCTATGCATTATGCTTTGTGGGGGCGTGTGCGGGTTTGAGGTATTGGTGCGGGGCGGGGCGGGTGAGGCGGTTTGTTGCTGCGCTGTTCTTGATGTTGACAAATATATGACTAGAGGGCCCATTCATACGATACGATACAAAAGCAAAGAAAAATACACAGAAAAAACTGAAGGCAGGAATCACAAAACAAAGCAGCTATACAAATGTATTTGGCATGTGTGTGTGTGTGTGTGTGTGTGTGTGTGTGTGTGTGTGTGTTGGTGTGTATCTGTGTATGTCTTTGGCAAATCTAACACTTGGCATATAATTTATAGAGCCCGTCTCTGGCATCCAAAACAGTTGTGTCTATCAAATATGCCATAGAACTGCACGTTGCAAGTCATTGCCTCAGCTAGCCGTTGTTGTTGTTGTTGTAGTTGTAACGACTTCCTGCTTAACTTTTGGGCAACAGTCGAAAACCCAACGTCTGGTCGTCTCATCGATATGAAGAAAAACAAGTAAAACTGCCTAAGAACTAAAAACTCAGAGCTAGAGTCGTCGTCGTCGACGTCTATCGACTAATTTCCAAAGTTCTTTATTGCCTGCAACGCCCAACTTCTAAGGCACGCCCACTTGCGCCCTTGGCCCAGCAATGCCTTGCCACACTTATCTTGCCGCCCATTTGCTTCCGGTATTTATACAAATAAAATTTCACAAAACTGTAAATCGGCATAAGCTGTGGCGGGTGGGATGGGTTGGGTGCTAGGGGTAGGGTTAGGGAAATCAACATGAAATCGAAGCCAAAAAGCCGTAAAAGTCGTTTTAACGTTTTATTCACTAGCCGACGAAAAGCTAAGCCCAAAGGCAGCTACTACAGCTGCCAGCAGCTCCTAAACCCCTCGACTCCCAAGCTCCAATACGCCCAACCCTTCGAGCTCGCTCGCTCTTAGACTGCAGACTAATTTGGCAAAAAAGTTTGCACCGCATATTTTTGTAACCTTTTTGTCGCTGCTTCCTTCTTCTCTGTTGCTGCTGCTGCTTCTTTCTTCTTGCTTCACTTTTGCCATTACACTTGCTGCTTTGTTTTTGTTTTTGTTTTAATTTCTCATTCGACTTTTGATTTTGCCGTTGATTTTATTTTATTTCATTTTATTTACTGCAACAACAAATATACGCTCATAATGTTGCAAGTCTGGCTGGCAATTTCTCCGTCCTCCGTCCGTCTGTACCTTGGTCCTTGTAGACTCAGGGTCAACACTAATAGCACTAAAATTCAAGTTGGCTTATCGATACGTACGATAAACTATAAATTTGTCGGCTGGCTGTTTAGTTTTTGTTGTTGTAGCTTGGCCAGTTGCCCGTCCGGATACGGCTTTGGGTTTGAGTGCCCGGGTCTGGTTGCTAATGCGACCAGGCGTCGCAGACGGGCCAGGTTGTAAGACTTTTTTTGTTGTTTTGGTTTTTTAGTAAGCCTTTTTTGTGGCTGTTGCTGGCCAAAAAGTTTTGCAACGTATTAATTTGGCTAAATTTAACCCGTAATGACTTTAAAAGTAAAATTAATGAGGGTCGATAGTGGCAAAAGTGTTGTCTGGGGGCGGGGGGTGCGGAAGTTGTGTTGATATTTGTTACAAATGCAAAGTTGTTGGCAACAACATATGCCACTGACAGCAGGCCCGGTGTGTATGTGTGTGTGTGTTGGTGTTGTGCGGAAATGACACCACACACAAGTCGCAAAAGTGCAAGCTAGAGTTATGCGCGTGACAAGTTGGAGCTGTCACGAACAAAGCAATCACGAAAGCGCAAATAGCTCAAGACAATCACGCTACGAACGAACGCTGGGCAGGCACAGTGTGAACATGAGCAACATGTTTGAAATCGTGGCGGTTCCTGCCAACGCTCCCAACTTCAACTTTTGCCTTAACTTCAAGTAATTTCAAGCTAACCTTAGACGAAAAGCTTTTATTGCCAAATGATAATACTAAATTATCGATGACAATTTTCAGTTTATTGAAATTTAAAAATGTGTGATCGATTTCCAGCTTTGAACTTGTTTCCTAATTGCTTGTCTCTCCAACTCTCTTGCAGCGCGCTACTCTAGCCGAAAAGGAAGTGAACACTTTAAAGGAGCAACTCTCTACGAACACGCCTAGCGGTAATAGCAGCGACAACAACAACACAGCAGCAGCAGGAACAACAACAACAGCAAGCATTGAGTGCTTGGAAGACTCAGTAGCAGCAGCCGGAGGAGCAGAGAGTCAAATCAACGAAAGCGAAAGCGAGCGTAAATTGCTTAATAGCGTTGCAGCCGCCATTACGTTGCACCAGAACGGCGGTAATCTGCTTGCAACAAATACACCCTCACCATCGCCGCCATTGCTTAGCGTCGAGCAGCAGCAGCAGTTGCAGAGCAGCCTGCAGAACGAGGTGAGCGTCAACGGTGCCGCTGCGGCCTGCCTTAATCCGAAGCTCTTCTTCAATCACGCACAACAAATGATGATGGAAGCAGCGGCTGCTGCTGCTGCGGCGGCTGCAGCTGCAGCGGCTGCACAACAACAACAGCAATCGCCCATGCATTCTCCCACAGGTGGCGCTGCGGTGCAGTCCTCCAATGCAGGCAGCACAGTAAGCAGCACACAACAAAATAGTAGCCAAAATGTTGCTGAACAAACAGCTATGGTAAATAGCAGCAGTAGCAGCAATAATAACAACAATCAGAACAACGCCAGCAACAATGTTGCTGAAGATGATGATGAAGATGATGAGGAAGATGTATCGATGCAATCGAATATGGCGCATGCCGATAACGATGAAGACGATGATGAAGAGTTGCTCGATGAGCAGCAGGCTGTGCAGCATGATGATGATGATGTGGACGAGGATGACGATGATGTTGTTGATGATGATGAAGCTGGCTCTAATACAGCTGCTGCAGCTAATACTCAGATTAGAACCAGAACTGATAGCATAACTGAGGAGGAGCTTAATGAGCAGCAGGCCATTGAGACGCCAGCGAGGCAGCAGGAGCAAGATAATGTTGCAGTCGATGCTGAAGCTTTAGCAATAATCAATAATCATAATACGGATAGCAATAATAGTTGTAGTCGAAAGAACAGCAACAGCAAGAATGTGCCGCAACATGTTGCACTGCGTGATAATAATGATAATGAGCAACATGTGGCCAGTGCTGAGGATGATGATTGTACCAACAATAATACTAACAACAACAATAATAATACGGAAAAGCGCAAGAAGCGAAATACCAGCAACAATAACAACAATAACAACAATCAAGCTGTTTTATTAGCTGCCAAAGATAAAGAGGTAAGTGTGGAAAGTTGTGCTATATATTTAGGATAAGGATGGGTGGGTAGGGGTTGGCTATAAGAAAGAGACGCTGTAAGAGAGATGAGCGCAGTGTGAGAGAGAGAGCGTTGGGAAACACTGCAACAGAAAGTGAGAGAGAGAGAGAGTGATCGCAAAAAAGTGTGGCCAGAGTGCACGAGGGAACCTCAACCCATGAAGTTTGATCAAAATTGATCCACTATTTCACATAGCTACCGATTGTTTGCGTCACTTTGAAATTCTTGGCATCTTGAGAACAACACTGGATAATTTAGGATCCAGGAATAAGCTCACGATTAGATGGGTTCCAGGGCACAATAACATTCCTGGAAATGAATTAGCAGACAAACTCGCAAGAGCCGGTGCAGCAACACCGCTAATCTGTTCTGAACCACACTGTGGGATTGGTAACCACGTGGTACGGGACCAACTTAGAATAGAGGAGAATAAAAAACGACTACTTCACTTCAACCTTTCTCTCTAACTACAACCGTAAGAGGTTCAAAGTCATGATAACCCAAGGGAAGAACACCGTGAGAATCATGACGAGCCTTCTGACGGGATACTGTAGGCTTCGCAGCCACCTCAACAAAATTGGTATAGTGGATAGTGGCCTCTAGAGAAAGAAACTTCTTCGCACATATTATGTGAATGTATGGCAATCGCCGATAAAAGAAACAAGCTCCTGTGCATGTACGTTCTCCCACCAGAGACCGTTGCTACTATAAGTCCGAATAAAATACTGCAATATATGCAGGCCTTAGGACTTTTGGAGGAGCTCTAAGCCATGAAGGGGGTACAATAGATCCACCTGGGTAGCAGTACATTTATCCCAATAATAATCATAAAATATGAGAGAGATTGCTTTTAAGCACAAAAAAGTTTGGCCAGCGCGCCTCAGAGAATTTGAACCAACAATTAAAAGTTCGAGATTAAAATTGGTCTAATATTTTACATAGCTACCATACAAAATGTGAGCATAATCCCGCTGTTCAACACAAAAAAGTGTGGCCAGCGCGCCTGAGAGAACTTGATCCAACAATAAGACGGTGACGCAACGCGCAGTGCTCATATTCTTGTCTCTCTCAAGGAAGAGCGGGCTTAATAGTGCAGCTTGAAGTTTGATCAAAATTGGCTTAATATTTTACACAGCTACCATACAAAATGTGAGTCTGATCCCCAAAAAAGTGTGACCAGCGCGCCTGAGAGCGTCAGCTTATTAAGTGTCTGCCATATCATGTTCTATTCAAGCATTTGCTATTCATACAAATTTTAGACAATATCCGCAATAAAGTTGTTAACCCCGCACCCCGCCCCAATCTGCTGCCCTTGTCATGCCAACAGCAATGTAAACAAAAGCAGTCAACAAATTGTAGGCGTAAAAATTGTCTTGTCAATATTTTAATGATATCACTTTACACTCCCAACCAAGTCGGCCAAATCAGTTGACTGAGCGAACCCCCAAAGTGAACCCCAGAGTCAAAAAGTGTTGGGAAAAGTTTCGCTTTAACTTTTTCTTTGCTGTGCCTTTTTTTTGGGATACTTTTTTTTTTCGTTTTCTCGTTTTTTTTTGACTGCCCCGTTATTTGCATAGAGTAAATCCCTGGCATATTTTTTTCTGGGCTTTCTTATAGACATGGCGTTTGTCTGCGTGTAAAGAAAAAGTCAAAAGTCCTGCTATTTTTTGCCGGGTACGCTCATTTGTTTGCCTTTTATTTTGTGTTCATTCGTGGGTTTTTTTTCTGCCTCTTTGTTTTCGCTGTGTTTGGCTAGAAAATTACAAGAAAAGTGCGCAAAAGTGCGGCACGCGGGGGGCGGGAACCCTTGTTTTGTTTATTTGTATAAGTGTTTTCTCAATTGTGCGTACGACGGTCAGACGCAGCGTCTCCCCCAACCCATAGCTTGCTGGACGGCGTCTGCGGTTGGCCGGAAAAACTTCACTCCTTTGCTGTGGAATTTTTGAAATTTTTTTTTTCAGCTTGGTCTAATCTTAATGGCTTTACATTTCATTGAGCTGGTGTAAGGTATTGTCAATGCATTAGGACACTTTCAAGTAGTATTGTAGTTTTTGTTGGCACTGTACACGCGTTACACTGCTTGCACCGCTTGGCTCTGCCGCTTAAGCTCATAAAGCTTAACTTCTTAAATTTAGCTGCTTTCCGCCCGCACCCGCACATTTTAACCCTTTTTTGGAACACCCATCCAGCAGCTGTTTTCTAATTTCTCTAATGCAAACACAGCACAGCTTCGCTTACTTTTGTGTTTACATTGAATGATTGCTTATTGTCAGACCAATGCGCGCAACCCTCTACGTCATCCGACCTAGCTCTTTCTTGGCTTTTGTTTTAAAGACCCTTGGCAACACCTTAGCTCAGCACTTGGCTGCACTGCAGCGTCAATCATTATCATTTGCCATTAAGTGCAGACTGCAACACATCTTGATTTTTGCATGTAGCATCTTTTTAACCGCCATTAGCAACCCCTAGGAGGTGTTATATAACGAACACCCTCTAACCCAAACTACCTGCTGGCATCTTTAATGTTTTTATCACTTCACTTGGCAGTGAGTGTTGTTTGCTACCCGTTTCTGGTTTAAGCCCCATAAAACCGCTCAATATGCGCATTTGTGGCATTGTCTCTCCCACATCTTATTTGAAATCCATTAAAAGCTATTTTTGCAATAAATGCAGCTACATTGTGGTAAAATGATCAGCCCCCAATTCAAATATGCATTACCCATTGCTATCAATCGTTTTTAATGCTCTTACATAGCGTCTATGGGCTTAAGTGAGGCCGCGTGACGTCATAAGTCGCGCTTTACAAGGGTGCCTTATATTTAGCCTGTTGCTAACGTTAAGTTTGCACTTTAGGCGCGCTTTTAAAGTTATCTGGCACAAAATTATTGCCTTATTTATTTAAAAATTTATTAGGAGCGCCTTCAAACTGAGTGTATTCCCACTTCGTTACGCTCTTTCTTTACCTATTTTATTTTCAATTCATTTTTTCAATATACAAAATGCGCATTCATCTTAATGGGCTTGATATATTTTTATATATATAGATGATTTTTGTAATATTACCATTTTTTTTTTTATATTTTGACTGCTCATTAGTTTGATTACTGCCAGGCAGCACCCACGTACACTGGCAGAAAAAATCGCGTATAAGAGAGAGTGTTGTGATAAATGCCAGCAAATGCACTTGGCTGACAACTAAATCACTTATGTTATGTTTACTACAGACTGTGTGTGTGCTCTGCGCTCTCCCTTCACCCTTCACCCTTGGACGACAACGCTCTAGACCCCTAGAATTTTGGAAGCCTGCCCCCGCGCTTTTTGTGGCGCTGTGGCATGCAGATTTATCTGTTACACATGTTCATAAATATGCGACAATATTTTTCGAATGATGTCTGGCGCTCTCACTTGGCTAACAAAATAAACAACTATAGTAAAATAAGTGGAATGGCCAAAGACGACTTTAAGATACACTATAAAAGGCATAAATTATGAAGCCCTGAAGATAGAAGTGCAGGGAAGAGCGCAATGCTATTGTTATTGTAACAAAATTTTCTTCTGTGGGTTGAGATTATATTATTTTCGATATAAGTTGCGCTGGGAGCCTAGGGCATCTAATGGGACTAGACTTAAGGCAAAGCTTTTTGCTAAAACAAACCGAGCTATCTGGAGAGCTTACTCCACTACTTAGGGTACTTCAAGAAGCTTAGGTTAGGTGTATGGGCAGCTCAGATAGGAACCGAGACCACACTGAGAGCTCCATTGTGTTGGGAAAGGGAAGGATAGGAGGGGTTGTTGCAGAACCATTTGACACTTGGAAGATTGTCTGGAAAATATAATACTATAGAAATTCAGTTTTACTTTGTGGGGTCTAAGGCCACAATTCCGAGATGTCTTTCTCTTCGCTTCGTAGCTGCTTAGTTACATAGCTTCCGAAATAAATTTATACCTGTCCGGCAGGTTGGACTGCTGTAAGCTTACATGCTCCCTTGACCTTACCGGAATGGGTGATCCTACCGATAGCTACGCTACCGCCGGCATCGCTCTTAGGTTCCCAACGCCCATAGGTACTTATTTGGGATTTCACAGCCACTTGTTGTAGTTTAACTCTTTATTACATCTTGGGAAGACGCTTGTCTATTTGGTTTGGTTTAGAATGCGTTTAGTTCCTACCTGAAATTCATTCTTATTTCGACCTAGTTGGTTCTGCTGCGGATTTCGAACTTTGGAAGCTTATTCCGATTCCATTTTCCTGAGGCTTTTCATAATTACAA
This sequence comes from Chymomyza amoena, assembly GCA_037043745.1. NCBI lineage: Eukaryota > Metazoa > Arthropoda > Insecta > Diptera > Drosophilidae > Chymomyza > Chymomyza amoena. The sequence goes on from JBAMAX010000683.1 coordinate 135,178, forward strand.
GAAACCTAACTTCTACAGATCTTATTCTCTTCAGCTAGCTTGCTGCTTTATGAGGTCATGAACCTCGTTTTTGGTTTGGATTTTGAACTTTGGAAGCTTATAACAATTCCTATTCCCTTCCTCTTTTTTAAGGCATTTCATTATTCCAGAACACGTTAATTCCTAATTGCTCTCTTCAGTTAGCATGCTGCTTTATGACGTCACGAAACTCGATTTTTGCTCGGATTACAAACTTTGGAAGCTTATTTCAATTCCAATTGCCTTACTCTTTTTTAAGGCATTTCATTGTTCCATCTGAATTCCCATGATCTGTCTCTCTTCAGCTAGCTTGCTGCTTTATGACGTCAGGAGCCACGGTTTTGGTTCGGATTTTGAACTTTGGAAGCTTACTTCAATTCCCTTCCCCTTTTTAAGGCATTTCATTATATCAGAAAATATTTATACCTCTCCTTAGCCAGCTTGCTGTTCTATGACGTCACGCGGTTCAGAAAAATTTATCTTATTTTTTATTTGGTCACCATTTTCATATACCCCTTAACCTTTGTGCCGGCAGTGTATTAAAAAATGATCGACAGTTTTGCAAAAATACAAAAATTATGTTTAATGGAATTACAACAGTTGTTTGTTGTTAGCCTGGCCTTATGTCTCGTCTAGTTGTTGTTGTTGTTATTGTTGTTTTTGGTTCAGTTGTTGTTTGTCTTGGCCAACGAGGCGTGTTTATTTTTTCGCAGAAGTGACTTTTCAGTTTTATAGACAAGCTGCCTCAACTGGCAAAGTGCATCTCATGGAAAGTAGCCTAAAAATAGTGCAACAGCAGCTGGTATGTTGTAGCGTAGCGTGTTGCAAGTTGCAATGCGGCAACATGTTGTCAAAGTCAGTGATGGTAAAGGAAAACGCTGACAAAACGCTAACGAAACGCGCGCGCGGTTTTGTTACTTAATGTGTAGAGATAGTCAAGAATTAGGCATAAATTTAATTAAGTAAGTTAATTTCTTGAAATAAGTTGCTTTGGCAGCGTATTAAAAAAAATATATATTATGCAGTGGTACAGTCACGTCCAAAAGCTAAAACGCTAAAAAAACGCGCGAAAGGAGGATTTGCTGCTGCTTTACATTTATTGTAGCTGCCAATTTAATATAAATTTATTTATAAATATAAGTAAAGTATTAAAGCGCTGCCAACTTGCTGAGCCAGCTGTCAAACAGTTTTTCACTATTTTTTTTAACACCAATTGTGTTGCTTATTAAATATTTCATCTAGCTTTTTTTTTATTTTGTTGATTTGGTTTTAAAAAAAACACATTAACAATCAACAAACCGCAGCTAAGCGAAATGAAAAAAAACAATAATGCAACTAAAAAACAATCAAAATATAGATGCCATATTTTTTTTATATACAATACACAAAATAAATATGTTAAATTCGATAAACATTGGGCCGCAAATTACAAGCGATAAAAAACGCGCTGCCACAAAACCAGCCGCAGTTGCAAACACAACACTATCTATATACAATATGATACATATATAAATATATATATATATATACTTTTGTGGTTAAATATTTTCACATATTAGCCGAGTAACCAAACAAAAAAAAAATAAAACACACAAATGCTGCTATTATGTATTTTTATGCATATTTTTTTCATTGTTTGTTTTTAATTTTTTGTCGAGGCGTGATAAAAAAAAAGAGAAAAGAAATTCATACAAAACAAATAATAATAATTATGATTTCAATATAAATACGTTATATAGACGTGACCAAAAAAAAAAATTGAACTCAACTAAATCGTAACGGAAGTGCTTTGAAGTGATTAATATTTTATGCTAATTTGTGAAGACGAGGGTAGCTTCAAGGGTTGTTGACTTTGGTCTATGGTCTAGCTTAAACATAGGTGACGTCACTAAAGCAGCAAATTTCCGTTACTAGCACTGCCAGTTATGTGTATGGTCTAGCTTATGGATATGTGACGTCACTAATGCAGCAAATTATCATCACTAGCACTCTCAGTTACCTGTACGGTCTAGCTTAAACAATTGTGACGTCACGAAAGCAGCAAATGTTTAACACTAGCACTCTCAGTTATATGTATGGTCCAACTTAAGCATTTGTGACGTCAAGAAAGCAGCAAATGTTCAGCAAGACCAAATTCAAGCGCCTTCAAATTTATATGGTTTAGGTTAAGCATAGTTGACGTTTAGACAAAGTTAAGGCACAAAGTTTGAAGACGAGATGTTGCTGACTTTGGTCTATGGTCCAGCTTAAACGTAGATAACGCAACTAATGCAGCAAATTTAAAGCGCCTTAAAACTTAGATGGTCTAGCTTAAACATAGATGACGTCCAGACAAAATTAAGCCACAAAGTTTGAAGACGTTGGGTTGTTGACTTTGGTCTATGCTTTAACATAGGTGACATCACTAATGCACCAAAATTTCATCACTAGCACTCTCAGTTACTTGTATGGTCTAGCTTAAACATAGATGGCGTCTCTAATGCAGCAAATTTTCATGACTAGCATTCTCAGTTACCTGTATGGTCTAGCTTAAACGTATGTGACGTCACTAATGCAGCTAATGTTCAGCAAGATAAAGCTAAAGCGCCTTAAATCTTAGATGGTCTAGCTTAAACATAGATGACGTCCAGGCAAAATTAAGCCACAAAGTTTGAAGACGTTGGGTTGTTGACTTTGGTCTATGGTCTAGCTTTAACATAGGTGACATCACTAATGCAGCAAAGTTAAAGCGCCATAAAACTTAGATGGTCTAGCTTAAACATAGGTGACGTCACTAAAGCACCAAATTTTCATCACTAGCAGTCTCAGTTGCTTGTATGGTCTAGCTTAAACATAGGTGACGTCACTAATGCACCAAATTTTCATCACTAGCACGCTCAGTTACCTGTACGGTCTTGCTTAAACAATTGTGACGTCACTAATGCAGCAAATGCTCAGCAAGACAGAGCTAAAGCGCCTTAAAACTTATATGGTCTAACTTAAACATAGTTGACGTTCAGACTAAGTTAAGGCACAAAGTTTGAAGACGAGGGCAGCTTAATGGGCTGTTGACTTTGGTCTATGGTATAGCTTTAACATAGTTGACGTCACTAAAGCAGCAAATTTTCATCACTAGCATCACTAAGTTACATGTATGGTCTAGCTTTAGCGTAGATGACGTCACTAATGCAGCAAATTTTCAACACTAGCACGCTCAGGTATATGTATGGTGCAACTTAAGCATTTGTGACGTCACTAATGCAGCAAATGTTCAGCAAGACAGAGCTAAAGCGCCTTAAAACTTATATGGTCTAGCTTAAACATAGGTGACGTTTGCGCAAGTTGGCAGCGCTATTTAAAATATATTTAACACACACACACGCACAGAACTTGTATAAAGTCGTTATTTCCTGTTTAGACAACTTCCCTTTTGCGCTCGCCCGCTCAAGTGGTCACTCATTAAAATTGCATTTGATTAGTTTGAGTTTGAGAGAGTTTGAGAGCAGAGAACAACTACTACGTCATACGACGATGTTTATGAGCACAACCCACATGACCTGTCACTTGACCAGCATAAAAATTTCCAATAGATAATCATTATAATATGAGCATTTGTTTTTGCTTTTGTCTTTCTGATACTATATACCATATTTATATATATATTTCATGCACAAATTCGATTTGTGCTTATCATCGCGTGACTGCACGATATAACAGAATCCCAAAGCAAGTTTCAGTTCCAGTTCCAGAGCGTAGATCTGCCATGCACTCGCCAAGGGTCAATGCAGTCATTGAGTCAGTCCGTCAATCGTCAATAATTATTTTCAATGTACGATGATGAGCTATCAAAATTAGATATATCGTATTGCTCATGTTGATGAATGGTTTTTCATCGTATGCTGGGTACTACTCTGGGTCGTTCCTATCTATAAATATCTTTTTATAGCGCTAATTTAAAAATACATATGTATGAAATTAGAAATTGAGCGCGTTTGTCGGCCTCAATTTTTTTTATAATTTTTTTATTTGGGCACACACTTAAAACTGTTCAATTGTCGTCATTATTATGTTAGTAGTATTTGCATTTAGCCAGACAATCAGACAATATCTTAAATATTATTAACTAACATGGCCCAATAAAACAAAAGGCGTTACTAGCTAAACGCGCCCCCAGGCAACTCCCCCAAAGAAATAGAGAAAAAGTGTGTCCCCAACTATTTTTTTTTTTGAGTTATTATTTATTAGCTTTCATTGAAGTTTGTTTGCTTTTGTCAATAACAAACAAACTTGCAGACAAAGTATTTTTAAAATATTTGTTTTATATTTTTAATATTTAACATAGTAATACTATAATACTATTAACAAAAAAAAAAAAAAGTACGAGCCTTTGTTGCTAAAATTAAAATTAAATTCTTGTTGCTAGAAAGTTTGGCACAACAACTGTGCAAACATTATCGATACGGGGAAGGTCTGGGCAGGTCTAATCGGCAACAAAGTTCCAACAACAACAACTACAACAACAACTACAATGTCAAAGCAATCAATACAACAACAACAACTCACTCAAATTTGATTAAATACGCCGCCAACAACAAAATTGAATTGTATAAATAATGAAATAATAAAATTATTTGGTACACTTTTATGTGCGTGTGTGTGTGTGTGTGTGTGCGTTCGTTTTTTTATTAGATTTATATTAATATTAATAATAATTAACAACAAAGTGTGCACAAAAATTGGATTTTAGCAGCAAATAATATTATTGACGATTAGCGTTTTAGTATAATTTTTTCCAATCAAAGCAAAAGTTCAGCTCCAAAAATAATCCCCAAATTTTAAAACTTTTTTTGTTTAAAAAAAACAACAACAAGTGTCTAAATGTTGCCACAAATAGGGGTAAGCTGCAGCATGTAAGTAAACAAAGGCTTAATATAAAAACTAAGCTTAGCAACATTTGGCTGCAACATTTTTTGGGCACAAAAGTCAAGAAAATGTTGCCAAGCTTTAGTTCAAAGTGCAGCAACTTGCTGGCTGTGACGTTTGTGCTAAAGCCAAATACTTTTTTATATAATCAGCTTGTATATAGCGATCTTAGGTAAATAAATATAATAAATATAAATACATAAATTAATTAATAAGCTGGCGCTGTCGCTAAAGATCTAGCGCTAGATTAAGCGCTTGTCTTAATATATACGCTTGGTAGCTTATAAAGATTAGGGGGCTTTGGAGCCTGCTCGCTACGTTCATTAACTTGGAGACTTTTTTAAAATTTGATTATAGATTATTATTTAGAATTATGCTTAAATTATATTTATATAGTTTGTGATCACAAATAATAACAAATAATTTACTGGCGCCATCTAGCGCCTAACGATTGTCTTAATGCGCTTGGTAGCTTATAAAAATGAGGGGGTTTTGAAACCTGCTAGCTCAAAGACTTTTTAAAAACTGTTTTTATATAGATTATTAATTTAAGCAACACTAAGCGAAAAATATCGGGCGCCATCTAGAGGTAATTTTAACATAAATAGAAAAGTTGAGTTAAAACGAAGATCAAATCAAAAATATTTTTATATAATAGAGAAAAAATTAGAACTTTATATATTTTTATAAAATAAAAACATAAAGAAAAAAATTAAGCTAAATGAACAAGTGTAAAAGGGGATAAAAGACGTCCATTTTTGTTTTTTTTTTTAATTCTGCGACAATTTCTATGGAAACAGTCGTATTTAGATTTTTAAAAGCTTTAATTATAGATTAAAGAAAATTTTAAATACGTTCCTTTCCAAAAAAAAAACCCTTAAAAAAAAACTTTTGGAAATAAATAAGAAATGGAACTTACCCAGCTAAATTTATAAAACATTTAGTTAATTCATTTATTCATCCAAAATTCAATTTTTATACATAACACAGGTCTACAAATATAGGGGTCATGTGAGTTGTTGGAAAGCTAAGGGTTATTTCCGAAGTAATTTGGTGCGTAGAATCCAAATCCGGCGTCAGAACTGGCCCATCACGTCAGGATTTTGAGATATTTGAGGTTATGTACCTAAAAAACGGCGTTTTTTCCTACTTTTGAGGTTATGTACAGGGCGCAAAAAATGTTTGCGGTCTTTCTCTCCAGTTACATCATTTAGTACAACTCTTACCTTTTAATTTAAGGGTTCAAGAGATCAATTACGATTTTTCGCAAAGTTATGGCTTTTCGAAGTTACGAGATATATCCCTTCGACGTCATTAGCATTTGCAATAAGCCTTTGATATTGGAAAAGCAAAAAAACGCAATTTTTTGGGTACATAACCTCAAATATCTCAAAATCCTGATGACGTGATGGGCCAGTTCTGACGCCGGATTCGGATTCTACGCACCAAATTACTTCGGAAATGACTCTTAGCTTTCCAACAACTGAACCATGTTGACCTGTGTAATTATATTTACAAGATTGTTATGAACAACATTTAGTTAATAAAAAAATGGCGGACGTAAAGTCGGGCGCGGACGACTTTAGGATACCCTGTACCACTAGCTTGTAATAAAGTCCGATTTCTTCACAAAAAACCAAAAACAGAAGAATTTTTAAGCAAAAATTTTTTTTTGACCGATCGTTCCTATGGGAGCTATATGATATAGTCAACCGATTTCAATAAAATTTGACACGGTGCTTAAATACCTTAAAAAAGATATGAACGCCAAAGTTATTTCAAATATCTTTACAAACAAACAAAACACATCGAATTTTGTATAAAAAACGTGTTTTTGGACCGATTGGTCCTATGGGAGCTATATGATCTAGTCAAACGATTTGGATTAAATTTGGTACAGTGCTTAGGAACTATAAAATACTCACGAGTGTCAAATTTGGTCCCAATATCTTAAAAAACAAACGAAACACAACAAATTTTGTTAAAAAATCGATTTTTTGGAAGATCGGACCTATGGGAGCTATATGATATAGTCAACCGATTTTGTTCAAATTTGGCACATTGCTTAAGTGGTCTAAAAAATTTCCAAACGCCAAATCTGGTTACGATATCTTTATTAAAAAACGAAATATAGCGAATTTTTCGTTAAAAAAGTTATTTTGGCCGATCGGTCCTATGGGAGCTATATGATATAGTCAACCGATTTTGATCAAATTTGGTACAGTGATTCGGAACTATAAAAAACTTTTGAATACCAAATTTCGTTATGATATCTTCATAAACAAACGAATTATTCATCTAAAACGCTTTTTTTTGTCGAGGTCGTCTCAAACACCCCCATGGGAGCTATATAATTTATCCCCGATATCAAAAAAATAAAATAAACTTGCCTCCTATGGAATAATATGGGATCTAATGTGAAAGTTTGGTAACTCTAGCTCTTACCATCTCTGAGATCTAGGCGTTCACACGGACGGACAGACGGACAGACGGACATGGGTATATCGACTTCTCTATTCACCCTGATCATATTTTAGGTAACTTTGGGATGTCTCCGACGTCTCCTTCTATATGTTACATACATTTTCGGCTTGCACAAACTTAATATACCCTTAGTACCATACGGTACAGGGTATAATAAAAAGATAGTTCTCTACTTAATTTCTAAATATTTTATACAATGCATAAATTTTTAAAAATTCAATATTTATAAATTAAAGAATATTTTAAATACGTTCCAGAAAAAAACCTTTAAAAAAGACTTATGAAAATAAATTAGAAAAGAAAATTACGTAACTAAATTTCTAAAAGATTTAGTTAATAAAAATTTTTTTCTCTACTTAACTTAAAAATAATTTATATAACGCATAAATTTTTAAATATTCAATAAATATATTTTTAAAAAACCCTTTAAAAAAAATTTATGAAAATGAATTAGAAAAATAAAATTTCGTAGCAAAATTTCTAAAAGATTTAATAAATAAAAATATATTTCTTTAAAATGTCAAACAGCTTTTTTTGAAGAACCCTCGGCAGCTTATTTCCCTTCTTTTATAAGCTTTAGCTGTTTCTTCGCAAATTAACTTCAAGATTTATTTTATTTTCCTAACAGAATTCCATCATCTTAAGAATAGCAGTCTTAAACCATTTCTTCTTACGATAAACAATCTTTAAGTTGAATTTCATCATCTCACGATAAAAAATGTTTAGCTCTTTCTTCGCAAATTAATTTAATTTATTTTCTTTATAGAATTTCATAATCTCAAGATAAGTAATCTTCAGGCGTTTTTTCGCATATTAAGAAGCAGTCTTAAGCTGTTTCTTTTTACATATATTTTCTTATTACTAATAAAAAGATAGTTTGTTTTTAATAAGTTATTTAAATAGTCAACAGTCACATTTAAACATTTAACATTTTGTTGCCAATTGCACACACTGTACTGTACTAACAACAAGCTGTCCAACTGTTAGCAACAATGTTGCTAAGTCGCAATGTTGCTATTGCTAGCATTGAGCCAATCAAAATGCAATTATTGTCATTATGCAGTTTATTGATTGGCTGCAACATTTAAGCTTGAAGTTATTTGCTTTTTTATTTATTTTTTCTCAAGTTGACGAATTATTTGATTAGCTTCAATTCAAATGTGTGTGTGTGTCTGTGTGTGTGCTTAAGTATAAAACTTTGCATGCACACAAACACACGCACATTATACAATTGCAATTATTCAATTCAAATCAATCAGCCACAAATCGCACACACACACACACACACACACACACACACATAGAACTTAGTTGGGACAAACTGCAATGATTTAAGTTGTTGCTGCTGTCTGACACTGCTGACGTCGCTGTCGGCGTCGCTGCTCTGTTGTTATCGCATTTTGTAGTTGGCTGTTTTAAGCGAGGGAAGTTTGAAGTTTTTTTATATTTCAGCTTGACGAAAAATGCTTAAATTTTTTAATAGATGGTAGCAGTAGCGGATTTATCGTACAGGCAACATAGGCTAAAGCCTGGAGCGGCAGAATTAAGGGGCGGCAAAATTTGAGTCACCTTAATTAAAAAAAACTATTTATTTGGATTCAGTAAGCAATTAGATTAAGCATTTACTACATGCAAGATCTTGAGGAAAATTTGGGAAATGAAATGGTCTTTTTCAAGGCATACTGCATCGAAAAGAATATATCAAATTATTCTCCGCTGGAACTGTTGAAAATGCTGCGACAGGATTATCTGCAGTTCTCTTACCCTAATGTTGAAATTGCGTTGCGGATATTTGTTTCAATTCCTATTTCGAATTGTAGCGCAGTAAGATTGTTTTCTGTCTTAAAACGCGTGAAAAACTTTCTTAGATCTTCATTGGACGAAAAAAAACTGAATGCTCTTGCGTTGTTAACTATAGAGTCAGATTTATTTCTATCTATCGATTGTGAAGATATCATCCGCGAATTCGCAGCTGAAAAATCAAGAAGTAAAGAACTGTGAAAAAGAAGTGTTTGAAAAGGGTTTTTTTTTGAATACCTTATCCATACCGATATCGAATTTGTTAATTCCGATATGTATTTCATTGATAACGAACTATATAGTAATAAAGCATTGATGACAATCACAATCGCCATTGGATAGTAGACTTAATAACATAAATATATATATTTTAAAATCTTTTTAAATTCAAGTTCAAATTTTATAAGCATTTTAAAAAATTATATTTTATTTAATTTTTATAAGCATTTAGCAATGCTAACTAAATTCCTTAAACTGTTCAAGCTGCCCTCGTGCTATTTGTTTTTGTTGTCACTGCTGATTAAACTGAAAAAAAAAACAATCATTGTCATGCGCGCGTATTCACTCACACACACATAGTCGTACACACGCACACTCACACACCCACACCCACACACACACACACAGACTCAGTTACTTTGTATGTTCGACCAATTGCGGATAAATTCAATTTATTTATCGCATATGGATTTTGATCAGCTCTCTCGACCGCCGCACAATTGCCGTTGATTTAGTCTAGCTCTTTCGCACAGCTGCTGTTTAAGCGAGTGGGCAATAGTTTGTGCGACGTGTTTGTTGTTTTTGTTGCTACTTTTGTTGTTTTTGTCAGCTACATTGACTGATTGTTGATTGCGCCGTGCAGCCTACAATGTTTGTTTGTTGTTGTTGTTGTTTTGTTTTTATTGTAGTTGTTGTAGTTATGGCAAATGGCGATTTTGATTTTTTTAAATTGATTATTTCCTTATTTTCGTGTACTAGTTGTTGATGTTGTTGTTGTTGTTGTAGCGTGTGTGCTAATTCAGTTTTTTTTTTGTTTTTTTTTTACATTGAACAATTGCTTTTGATTTTGATTGTAGCATTCAAATGACAACTTAGCCATAAATAATACAATATTTGCTAAAAGAACTTTTTTTAAATTATTTATTAATTTAGAAAAGAGTCATTTCTGAAGTAATTTGGTGCGTAGAACTGGCCCATCACGTCAGGATTTTGAGATATTTGAGGTTATGTACCCAAAAAATGGCGTTTTTCCTACATTTTATAAATTAATTTAAATTAATAATTAAAATTAAATACTTTTAAACCCAAACTAATGTTTATTTTTTTTTCTCTACTTGCAGGTAAGCCCGAAAAACTCAAAACATTTTATCGTAAGTAAAATTTAATCATTTTGCTAGTGATCGATAAATATTCATTTCTATATATACACACACACACACACACATCCACTTAGTGGGTGTTAGCTCATTTGCTAATTAAAAGTCATTAGAATTTTGACAGGCTTAAAAAGGCCAACAGAAATTGCAATTAGGCTATATGAGTAATATGCAAGACTTCGAAATTGGCCAACTGATTTATGGCTAACAAATATCTTGGCCACTTCATCAACATGGCTGGCTGGATAGGCAACATTTTCAGTTGGGTGGGTGAAAAATTTTCATATGTTGGCCAAAACTTGTCTTCATCAATTTTGGCGCCTTGGCAGACGTTGCCAAATGTGTGTGAGTGTGTGTGTGAGGGTGTGTATCTATGTGTGTGTATCTGTGTGCCTAAGTATCTGTGTGTGTGTTGATGTATGTGCTTTAAATTGACAATTTCGATTTTTAGCTGCTTGTCGTGCAATTTGTCTCAAAAGCTGATGCCAACTTTCCACTCAACTCAATTACAAGCATGAACGGAAATTTAACATTTCAATTAGCACACACACACACACACATAAGTAACTATATATATATATTTATATATATATATAAATAAACTTATTTACTAGCTAGCTGTCAATAAATCAAATTGAATTTATTAATCTAGCATTAAATTGGCGCCTGCTGCTTGCTGCTACTCTGCCACATGTTGCAAGCTTCCCACGGCAAAATGTTGCCAACTCATTCATTTTGTCTATTAAACTAAGCAACTTGCAGCATTAGTTATTCAATTAATTAAATATGCATTTTAATTTATTGCTCAGCATTTACATGGCAAAAAAAATCACATTAAGTGTTAGGTGACGTCAAAGTGACGACGTTTGGATACACTATAAGGCAAGCGCAGCTTAAAAGTGGGCAACTATATAGAGAGACTATATATAAAAGTTATCGAGAGCGCTTATATAAGTAGACTATGTCTATCGAAAATCGATAAATTAATGCGATGATATCAGCTGCCTTTTGTGGCAAGTAAATAAAAAATGTTGAACACTCTAAAGCCGGAAATCTCGCCTAGAAATCCTATTTAAATATTATCGAGAGCGCTTATATAAGTAGACTGTGCCTTTCGATATACGATAAATGCTTTAACGTAACTTTCGTCGTCTTGCTGCTTATAGTCTATACAACTTCAGATACACTACAATGCAAGTTGGAGACTTTAAAGGCGGATATCTCGCATATAGGAAACCCTATTTAAAAGTTATCGAGCGCGCTTAGACAAGTCTACTATGTTTATCGATATACGATAAATAAATTTGATATTGCAAAAAAAGCGTATTAAGTGCCAGGTGGAGAAAAGTCACGGCGTTGAGATGCTCTGTAAAGCTTAAAAGTTGGAAATCTTGCATATAGGAAATCCTATTTAAAAGTTATCGGTCGAAGGCCCCAGTAGCTAGAGCTCGTTAAATTAGTATTAAATTCAGTATTAAATACTAGATTTAATTTGTTAAAATAAAATATATAAAAGTTAACGAGTGCGCTTAGACAAATCTACTAAGCTTATCGATATACGATAAATGCTTTAAAGCAACTTTTGTCGTCTTGCTGCTTATAGTCCATGCAACCTGCGCGCTTGTAGCAAGCAGTGTACACACTCAGTATTTGTTTTTGTTGTAGTCATTTTTTGTTGCAAATTACTCAGTTTTTTTCTTGGCAACCTTGCAACTCTGTCGTAGTCGACCTACGTGTGAGACTCGAAAATGCTTCAAACTAATGATAATGATAAGCAAATATGATTGCATTTAAGCGATTTTTTTCTGTTTGTGCTTTCTTTCATGTTTTATTGCTTAGTTTTTTCCCCGATAAGATAACAACGTGCTTATAAACTCCGGAAATACGTAGAGCAACAAAAAAAATTCCAATTACTTCAAAGAATTGATTTATAATTAAACGTTGCAATTAGTTTGAGCTCGTTAAATACAGTCGCCCCCCAAAATGGCGGCTGGCCATAAAATTAGAAAAAATAATTATTATTGACGCCAAATCTGCATTTAAGCATCCAAGCCAAGACCATCAAGCGCAGACCAGGAAGCTGCCGCTTCCATCAAATTTTGTGGACAATTAAAAAAAACGCTAAGCATAAAATTCTTACATTTTGGCCAACAATTGTGCCCCCTTGCCCTTTGCTTTCGATTTCCTTGAACTTGCTTGACTTGGCCAACGCCGCCGCCGTCACCGCCATCGCCGCCGCCTTGGCTTTAATTAGTTTGCTAGGCTGTCACTTCAATTTTGAGGCACGACTTACCTACCCCTGGTTGCAAAAACCGCGATGTCGTCGTCATCATCTGAGCATCTTCATCATTATTGTCATCATCGACGTTGTTGTCATCATCATCATCAGCAGCTCCAACTCTTAACGCAAATTACGCGTTGTCGTCAAAATAATTGCCGTGGGTCTCTCTCACCCAAACGACGTCCAGTTACAGTGGGCAAAAACGTTAAAGCAGGCAATAAAATTTGCTGCTCATAAGTTAAGCCACAGTTGGGCACCACATTAGCTAAATTTATGGCTTTAAGCCTTTGGCTTTTAGAAGTCGTTAAAAAAATTAAAAATGTTTTCTTACATAATAGCGAAAAAATTATTTTTTCAAAAATTCTTTATAATCCCAATTTTTAAGATCAAGCATGGCATAAGCTAAAATTTTTGCTTATTTTAGAGTTTTTAACTCATAATAGACCTTTTTTTTGGGGTGTTTAAAAACTATACATAAGACATCTGATAGAAAATTTTAACCTTTTATATTGCCCAAAAAGCGTTTTTAATAAAATTATTTTTTCAAAAATGTGTTAAAATACAAATTTTCTAAGATCTGACATGGAATATGTAAATATTATTTAAATTTTAAATGAAAATTGGTATTTTTTTTAACAAATTTCAAAAAATAAGCAGAATTTACAAATTTATTGAAAATAAAATGGGAAACTAACTAAATGCGAGTAAAATTATGCGTGAAATTTATATGAAATATACAAAAAAAATTTTAAATGAAAATTCAGCTTTTTTCAACAAAATTTTACGCCACACATATGTATAAATCGCAAAAAATGAGGGAAATTAAAATGGGAAATTATGGAAAAAAAGTTCAATTTCCCAAGCCTCCGAATAAAATTGTTCGTTTTGGATTTCTTGGTCTTCGGAGAACGGCTACATATTTTTTTTTTTTCAAAAATTTTTTATAATCCAAGTTTATAAGACCTGATCTGACTGATATGTTGAATATCTTCATAAACAAACGAAATACAGCCAATTTTACAGGGTGCGCCATTTGAATGTGGTCGATGGAAATATTGAAGCAGACACCGGCCCAAACAGTCACTTTCTGATCATGCAGTGGAGTTTGATGGATAGTATGAGGATTTTCTTTCCCCCAAATGCGACAGTTTTGTTTATTTACAGTGCCAGATAGCGTGAAATGGGCCTCATCAGTCATTAAAATTCGCTCCCAAAAATCGGGCTCCGATTTAATGAACATTTCACTATTTCCGCGCGTTCTTTGGGCGTGAATCGATTCATGGTTAAAATTGTAATACAATAACTTTTCCAAAATGTGTTCGACGACGTCAATCGGTTGAAATCTGTCAAAGTTATTCAATATTTCCATCGACCACATTCAAATGGCGCACCCTGTATATAAAAAACGTTTTTTTTGGCCAATCGGGCCGATTTTGTATAAAATTTGGTACAGTAAACTCTAAAAAACTGTCGAAGACCAAATTTAAAAGCATTATCTTAATAAACAAACGAGTTATCCATTTGAAGCTGTTGATTTTTTTCAAGTTCCTCTGAAACACACCTATGGGAGCTATAACCTAAATATGCATTTAAAATAAACCTGGCTCCCTTGACATTATAAGGCATCCAATCTGAAAGTTCGAACATATTCACTTCTCTGGTCAACCTGATTATACTTTGGGTAACTTTGGGAGGTCTCCAACGTCTCCTTCTGTATTTTTACTTAGTATACCCTTTGTACAACTAATATTTAACAACTCGTTAATTAAAATTCACAACTAGTTCAAGCATGATTATAGATAAGTTAAATCATTTATTTCTTATTTTTTAATTTAATTACTTTCAATTCCAAAGCAGTTCTTTATTATTGATTCTTTTGTAGTAGTAGTTTTGATGGATAATAATACACACGTATGTAAATTTATCGAAAAAAAATTAGGGAAATTTACACATTTATTGAAAATAATAAAGGAAATTATCGTTAAAAAATGCTGTTTCCGTAGCAAGCCAATCCAAGTCCGAATAAAATGGTTCGTTTTGGATTTCTCGGTTTTCGGAGCACGGCTCTATATAAAACATTTTATCATACTTTGCAAAAAATTTCAAATAAATAAAATTATATAAAAAAATTATAGACTGTAATGGCTATGCCAAACTTTTTGGCTTATAAAAACTATCCTATTAGATTCTATTAAAAAATGATAGACTCCAAGTTTTTAGGACTGACTTTAAATGTGCACCAAGCTTTAGCTTTACCAAAATGTTTGACTAATAAGAGAACTTTTCTATTAGAGAACGACTAAAGCTTTTTTTAAAATGTTAATTTTAAAAAATAAATAAAAATTATTAAAAAAAATCATAGACTGCAACTTTTTAAGACTGCCAATTTTTAGCTATACCAAACTTTTTGACTAATAGCAGAACTTTTCTATTAGAAAACAATTAAATCTTTTTTTTTTAAATGTTAATTTTAAAAAATAAATAAAAATTATAAAAAAAATCATAGACTTCAACCTTTAAAGACTGCCATAAAATATGAGTGTGCCAATTTTTAGCTATACCAAACTTTTTGACTAATAAGAAAACTATTCTATTAAAACACGTTTAAATCTTTTTTAATAGTAATTTTTCTTTTTTAATGAATTCTAAATTTAAAAGCTCAAAAAGTTGTTTACTTTATCAATTCTCGCTTAAAATTGTCTCAACATGCCCTAATTTAAGCTAACATCATTCAAACTTTTTGTTGGCGAACATTGCCATCTGGCCCACTGTGCTTGGCCCTCAATCAACCAACCAGCTGGGCAATTAAAATAAGCTGCGCTTTTTATTTTCTACTTGGGCAAGCTTTGCGGCGCCTTTGCTAAACATTGCTTAGCATTTTTTATGCAGCACCCCCCAGCTTAACTTTATGCCCCCCACCCGCAGCTTTTGACCATAGTCTGAGTCTGAGCCGTCTTGACTCAATTGGCATTTTACTTTTCGTTAATAGAAATGAAATTGTCATCAAATTGAGCAAAACCAAATTGATATAGAGAGAGAGAGTGTTCTCTACAGCAGTTAATCGATGCTCAGACGCCTGCAGCAAATTCAATTAGAAGAACTTGATGGTCGAAATCAAATTAAAGGCAGCAACAACAACTTGGCCAAGAAAGCAGCTACATAGGTACACCAACTGCGCTTGGGCGGCATTTTACTTTGAAAAATCGGTCGGCGAAAATCAATAAAGCCTCATATACAACAAATAAATTAAATAAAATTATGCAAATATGAATATTCAATGCAGGAGGACAGTTTTTAATCGTTTTGCAATCTTTATTTGCTCCAATGGTCTGCTTGACTCCACTCCGTCCGACCGTCCGTCCCTCTGTTTGTTTATTTGTTTGGCTGCGTCTTGCAGCTGCTCTGATTTATGATGGGCTGTAATAACTGCCACACCCCCCACTACTCCTGCACTGCAACTTTATTACTTATAAGCTAACAATGTCAGCGCATTAACTTTGTCATCATTAGCTTTGCTCATCATCATGATGATCATGCTCATTATTGCCATTACTGCTGCTGGTTCAAACCGCATATTACGCATACGACACGTGCGCCGCCGGCAGAGTTCGTTTGCTTTTAGCCTGACTTTATGCACGCTCTCTCTCGCTTCCACCTACTGTGTCTTGGTCAAGACACCTGCTTAAACCCAAGCGCATGGCCCACAACACTCTCAAGGCTGTGCCAAAAACAAAAAAAAAGAACGTTAAAAAACAATAAGAATTTAAAAATAAAAATAAAAATAAAAAATTTCATGCAAACAAAAATACAATTTCATATTTTTGTGTGGCAATATTTTTTTTTTCTTTTTCTTTTTGTTTTTGTTTTTGTTCTTTTTTTTTGCTGCTTTGCTCGTGTGTCTACACACACACACATGTGCCGGGCGCTGATTATGCCCTTTGTGGCAAAGCAATAAAAAAAACAACAACAAGTAAAGAGAGAGAGAGAGAGAGTTTTATATATAAGTATAAGCAAAAAAAGAGCACAACATAACTGCAAGAGGAAGGAAGTTGAAACCATTAGAAAATGCCAACAACAACAACGAGTGGCCAAAGTGACGCGAACGCAACCCGATCAGCAGCCAGCAGCAGCGCGGCAGGATGGCAACTCTGGAGATGG
The DNA here is from genome assembly GCA_037043745.1 of Chymomyza amoena. Lineage (NCBI taxonomy): Eukaryota > Metazoa > Arthropoda > Insecta > Diptera > Drosophilidae > Chymomyza > Chymomyza amoena. The sequence continues at coordinate 152,197 of JBAMAX010000683.1, forward strand.
TTAACCATAGGCCATAGCCAGCTAGTACAGTAGACGCCCGAAAGCTGCGCTTATATGTAGGCAGCTTGAGCTTAGAATGGAATACTTTTTGATTTTTTCCACTTGTTGTGCCTCTTGGGTGCCTCAGAGTCGCTTTAAGAGCCTTCCATGGTAGAGTTTTTCTGAAAATGCATTTTATTAGCAAAGAATTAATTCAGAATTTTTTGGTAATTTTATCTGCAGAAATGCGTAGTTCAGGGCATTTACAAAAGCCTTTCAGCTGACTCTCCATTTCATTCTCTTGTATTAAGTACTAAATTTTTTCTAAAGTTTTTAGTTTTAAAACGATTTTAAATTTTCAAACTTCTGCGTATAGTAACAATGTGGAGTCAAAATTAATGAAAAATAATCTTTTTTGAGCAAAGAATTAACCAAGAATTTTTTGAAAAATAGTTTTGAATTTAAAGCGCATCATTTATTTGCAGAAATGCTGAAGTGCCTAGGTAGGAATTAATGTCAGATTTTATTTTCAAGTTTCTTTTTTACAAAATTGTTTATAATTCATTGATTGTTTCATTATTTCAATCATTCCATTAAAGTTCCAAGCTTATTGCTTTCCACTGAAAATTTACACCATATTAAGCAATTAATCTAAGATTTTATTTTCAAATGCGTTTTAAAAAAAATTTGACAATTCATTTCTTGTTTCATTTTTTCAATCATTCCAACAATGTTTCATTCTTATTGCATTCTCATATTGCAGTGAGAGCTTACGCGATATTAAGCAATTAATCTCAGATTTTATTTTCAAGTTTTTTTAAGTCGTTTACCATTCATTGATTGCTTAATTTTTTCACTCATTCCAACAATGTTCCTATCTTATTGCATTCCATTGAGCATTTTATTGTGCGATTATTCTCAAATTTTATTTTTAAGTGATTTTTTAACAAAATTTTGACAATTCATTGATTGTTTTATAATTTCAAGCATTCCCATAATGTTCCTATCTAATTGCATTCCACTCAGAATTTACTCGCTATTTAGCAATTGATCTCAGATTTTGTAAAAAATTTTCACAATTTATTGCTTGTTTCAATTTTTATATCATTCCAATAATGTTCCTAGCTTATTGCATTCCACTGAAAATTTACTCGATATTAAGCAATTTATCTCAGAAGATATTTTTAAATGCTCTTTTTTTTTAAAATTTTCACAATTCATTGCTAGTTTCATTATTTTAATTATTCCAACAAGTTCCAATCTTAATGCATTCCAATAAGATTTTATTTTCAAGTTTTTTTAACAAATTTTTCGCAATCTCTTGACTTTTTGAAGAATAATAGATGTAGCCACTAATCACTGTTTCACTTCATCAAAAAATTCCAAGCGTTCCACATGAATCTAATCAGTGTAAACATGGCAGAAGTATCATGCCTGTTGTGAATCTCAATTTTGATTCGTACATATATAGTCATCTGAAATTAAACAGAGTGATGCGTTTTGGTTACACTCGGAACTCCCCAAAAATCGAAGCAAATACAGCAAAAGTTATAGTCAAAAAAAATATACAAATTACACCTTCCCTTGCCTATAACTGCGTCAATATTTGACTGTACCTAATTATGGTTACAAGTGGCCTTGAATCACAATTTTTGGTAAGCTGATTCATGTGGCTCTAAAGAACAAATCCACATCCGAATTTTATCGATGCGGTCCCCCAATTCCCTCAATCGTGTATGCTCCCTCACGCCTCAACATATCAACTTAAAACTTACCTCATATACTTTAAAAAGCTTCTTTGACGTAACTTTCGAGTTTCATCACAATCGGTTAAAATTTTCGAAACTTCGTATAAATATCGAATTTCACCAAAAATGAATTCCAATTGAAAAGTTCTTAGTAGAAATATTGAGAACAATTTTTTTCTAGAGAAAAGCTACGAATACCCTGTACCGGGCACCGGCTCGACTGTACCACATTTTTTATTAGAATTTTGTTATTAGGGATAATTTGAAAAAGTGTAAATTTTGAAGGTAATTATTTTTGTTCTGCTCAAAAGCAAATTTTTATTATCAAGAGATAATTTCGTTGAATTTTCGCTACTTTCGAGCATTCACTGTAGCTTAAGAGCAGCGGAGTCTGAGCTATTGCCTGCTTTGGCCCCCTTTTAGCTACATCTGCAGGACTGTCCATTTGCCAGTTGTGTGTTTGTGTGTGTATGTGTGTGTGTGCGGGCAAGTCCTTAACGTTATTTGACGTTTTGTGCCGAAAGAGATATCAAGGTGTTGTGCTCTTTTCGATTTTTAGCTCAGCAGCAGTTGCAAATTTCGGCCAAAAATTGTTGTTCCATGTGGGTTTTTGTGTTGGATGGATGTCCTTGGGTGGAGTTGGAGCTGGAGCTTCATCATATTCATATTTTTATAGCATAGTGTTCAAAATGGCATACAATGACAGCAAGTGAAGAGTCTGGCCAAGAGCAGAGTCGAGCTGAGTTGCTTACGAATATTTGCTAGAGATGTTGATTGGCATTTTATATTTGTTGGATATGCAGAGTTGGTATGAGCAGTTTGGGCCATATTGTAGAGTAGACTCTAAACCAGGAAAAAAAAACCAAAAAAAAATAAATAAAAGTGAGATGAAAATGAATATGAAACAAAACAAAACAAAGCAACGCCATGCTCATAAATTATTGTCTAGACTATGATTTTAACGTTTTTTGATTATGAAAGCGCAACTCAAGACCCATTGCCCCCTCCAACCGCCAACTTCAATGTGGTTACTGCTTTATATATTGTATGTATATATATATATATATATATATGGATATATATTTTTGTTGTGCATATCTCAATATATATAAAATAAAAATCGTTTCGCTGGCATAACCTTTTTTTTTATGTGGGCTTCCTTTTTGGTAGGTACAATTTGGAGCGTTGATGAGTGGCAGCTCAGGAACTGTTCCATGGGTTGCGCCGCGGTGCTGCGTGCAGATATCATATCAATAAGCAAAAGGATTAGACATGTGACTGCCAGACCCAGACCCCGAATCCGGTCCCGACCCCGACACATGTGTGTGTTTTTTGGGGGGTACTTTTGGGTCGACTTCGTCGTCGTCGTCGTGGCCAGCTCTGAGTCGTTGTAGAGCTCTGAGTGCTTATCGCATGTGTCTGGGTCTGGCAAGGGTTAGCCCAACAATTCTTTTTTTACATATTTATATAGTCAAGTTTGGGTTGGCTAAAAATATGAATAAAAGTCAAGCATTTTAGTCAACGGGCTGTAGCAGACAGACAATTATTAAGCAAAAGTTTAACGAATTAGAAACAAAACATGCGAACCGGTTCGCTCAAAGTTAGGAACAAAGATGATAGAGACAGCTGGAGTGGTAAAAAAATAACCAAGCGCGTAAGAGTGAGACAGCGGCTGTAGGAAATGCTTTGATTGATATAAAAAGTTTCACTTGATGGGTTAAGTGTGCAACATATTGTAGAGCATATACAGAAAAGGGCTAAAAAAAAAGAAACAGAAATTAAGCTAAAGGGTTTCATATATATAGAAAGTTAGACTAAATAAGTTAAGCTTTAAAAACAATGCAAAATTTGGGTAGAATATGGGTTAAGCTGTTGAAGATAATCAAGCGCAGTTAGTATAAAAAAAAAATATGGCTGCACAAGGGTTAAAACCAAAAAATATTTCTAAAGAGCTGGCAGCATTTTGACTTTTCAAGCTTATTAAAATTGAAGTTTTTGCCATCTATCAAAAATAGGTTTAAGAAAAATTGAAAAAAAAACCGTCTAAAGACATCTACAACAACATTTGGCTTATCCTATAACCAAAAACAAATAGAAAAAATTCATTAAACCAGAAAACCGTCCATCTAGGGTTAATGCTTCTTCAAAGTCAGCATCCAGTTTTTAACCATTGTGAATTGTTAATTTTTGGCTATGAAACAAAATAATATGTGGCGTATAAATTTATGGTCAAACTAGGGTTAAATACTACTTAAAAGTTAGAAACCAATTTTCAAACATTTTAAAATTTGAGTTTTTGTCATCTCTAGTGATAATCTCTTTAAAAACTAACAAAAATAGCTTTAAAAAAAAAATGGCAACAAAAAGCCATATAAAGACATCTACAACAACATAAGGCTGATTATGCTATTACCAAAAATTAAAATAAATTCATAAAACCAGAAAAATTTGCAAAAGCTTAAAATATCTGTCTTGATTTAAATTGATTAATTGGGAAGATATTTTTTTAAGAAATCAAAACAGGAATGTCTTAAAAAATATTTTCAAAATGATAGAGATCTGAGTGAGAAAATTCTTTGAAAAACTTGAGCTGAAGACTAAAATAAACTACCAACTAAATAGATTACAACCAAAAATAAATGAATAAAACCAGAAAAATTCACAAGAGCTTTAGATGGGTGTATTGATTTAGAGCGATTAATTGTGAATATTGTTTTTAGGAAATCTAAGCCGGAATGTCTAGAAAATGCATTACGAACTGAGAAAAATCTGAATGAGAAATTTCTGGGAAAAACTTGAGCTAGAGACTAAAATAAACTACTAACTAAATAAACAGCCAAAGTATATTAAGAAAGCCCTCAAAACCTTTTTTAATTTAGCGGAGCTTTAGAAAACTGTCATGATTTGAAACGATTACATTTGGAATACATTTCATAAGAAATTTGAATAGTCTGCAAATTGCTTTGCAAAATATCAGAAATCTGAATGAGAAATTTCTAGGAAAAACTTGAGCTAGAGACTAAAATAAACTACTAACTAAGTAAACTGCAAATCGAAGTACATTAAGAAAGTGCCCGAAAGCTTTTTTAGCACATAAAATTGTACAGCTTTAGAAATCTGTTATGATTTGAAGCGATAAAATTTTAAATTTATTTTTGAAGCGATTTAAGTAAGAAGTCTAGAAAATGCTTTACGAAATGAAAGAAATCTAAATAAGAAAATTCTAAGAAAAACTAAAACCGAAATAAATTTGTAGCTTAGAATAAAATACAAACAAAGTATATTAAGAAAGCGTCCAATAATTTTCATATATATATATATATAAGTTCCTCTAACTCCGGGTGGAGCGTAGGGCCAAAACAAAAGACTTCATTTCAATTCAATTCAATTTACAAGAGCTTTATAAATCTGTCATGATTTGGAACGATTCAATTTTGAATATATTTTTCAAGAATTCTCAGGAAAACTAACTAAAAATGCTTTACCAAATTAATGAAATCTGAATAACAAAGTTCGAGAAAACTTGAAGCCAAGCTAGAATAAACTACTAACTAAGTAAACTACAACCAAAGCGCTTAAAAAACTTTTATAGCGCTTAAAAATTTACAAGAGCTTCAGAAATCTGTCATAATCTAAAACGATTGAATTTTGAATATATTTTTCAAGAAATCTAAACAGTCTGGAAATTGTGAAATTTCTAAGAAAAACTAGAACCCAAAACAATATAAAAATTTACAAGAGCTTTAGAAATCTGTCATGGTCTAAAACGATTAATTGAATTTTGAATATATTTTTCAAGAAATCTAAACAGTCTAGAAATGGCTTTACAAGATATCAGAAATCTCTACTATATGAGGTAAACTAACTACTAACTTAATAAGCTACAACCTCAACTCAAAAGCTATTTTAGCACGGGGGTTAATAACAGCCACCATGGTCAGCCTAGGGTTAAGCGTGCTGGCAGAAAGCATTTCATTGAGGCCTGTTCATTTATCTGTTAATGCTCGGGCACAAAAGACGCCACAAGGCAGCCAACCAAGCGTACACTTAGCCAAAAATCCACTCTCCCTCTCCCTTAACCAAAAACCCAACTCCATAGAGCAACCCCCCAACACCCACCAAACCAGCCCCATGCCAATTTCAATTTATCTCAAATTTTACTCAAATTCAACTCAATTCAAAACAAAACGCGGCACACAGAAATTGTTGTAGACAATAAAATCGAAACATAAATCGAAAATTGTAAAATTCTAATAAGAAAATTTTTGATGGCGCGAAAAAGGGTTGACTTTTGTGGGGGGGCGGCGCGGGGCGGTGCCATTGCTTGACTGGGAATTGTAAAGCTGTCAAATTTTAATTACAAAACTTTATAATCCAAAAAATACAAGAACAACAACAAGCAGAGGTAGCAGAAGAAATTGAAGAAGCGGCAGAAGAGGCAGAAGAAGCTTGCCACAGCGGCACAAAGACACAAAGCTCGAACAGTGTTGGAGGGCGCCCAAATCAATTCAATAACTGAATGTGTGTGTGTGTGTGTGTGCGTAAATGAATGACAGACGGACTGACTGACTGACTGAGTGAGTGACTGTTTGACTGTCTTGGCAGCAGGCTCCCAGCCGCCCCCAGACCCCGCCTATGGCCAACCATGCCGCCAAGTCAATCCTTTCAACTTGTTTAATATTTTTGATTTATGCCTTGATTTGAATTTCTGTGTAAATTGTCAGGACGAAAAATGTTCTATTGACAATACCAATCAAAATTAGCTTGAATTTTGGTAGCAACTTGGCTAAAACTTAAAGTAAATATCAGCAACAACTCAACTTAAACTCTACCTTTTGCCGCATAGATACTCTACACTTGGGAATCTAGTCATGCTCACCTGCAACAAATGCAACAATAAACCAACTCGAACAAAAAAGTATCAAACGCGCCCAAAGCTCTGGGGTGCACTTGGCCAACAATGCTTTAGATGGGATGGCCCTGCCAACTCGCACTTTAAAGCCCTTTTCCCTTTGCTGGCAACACTTGAAACAATCAAAAATCAATGACAAGTCGAAAGAAGTAAAATTATGGTAGCACCCACCACACATAGAGACTGTGTTCCTGCCGCCTTTTACTCATTTGTCTTTTGGTTTTTTTGAAATTAACAACACACGCTAACGGCAAAGGATGCTCTAAGCCCAGGAACTCAAGCTAAAGGCCCAACCCCAAAACAGGAAAAACAAAAAAAAAACGACGCTGCTTAAAAGTTACCCCTTTTATAAGGCCCGCCGTCAGTCAGTCAGTCAGGCAGCCAGCATCATGTCTCTGCCACTCCATAGCTATCTCTATATATATATATATATTTATATACATATATATATTTTAAAATTTTTCTGCCCGAATGAATTTTAATTCCTTTGACGGTTGCTTTGGCATTGGCAGCTGACGGCGGCCTAAAAGGCTGCTACACAAAAATATTGTAAAAACCAAGCCAAGAGCCAAACCAAGCCAAGCCAAAGCCAAAGCAGCGCCCAAGAGCGGCGTGCTGCCTTACACACACACACAGAGACAAACGCATAAACTATGCATGTGTGTGTCTTTGTGTGGGTCTTTGATTGCTTATTGTTAATTTGTATTTGTGTATTGGTTGTATGTGTGTGTGTGTAGATTCTCTTTTTCTGCTGCTTTGAGATGTTTTTGTTGCCGGCGCTGATTAAACCCTTTTTTTGCATGCACATATGAATGAATGTGGCAATCACACACACACACACACAAACTCACACACATTGGCGCAAAAGCACTGAGCGAAAATTTGGCATAGAAGACGATCAAAAGCGCGTTGGCTTTAAGAAACTGCAGAACAATATTTTTTTTGTGGGCATAAAATTTGATTAAATATTTTTTTAAGCCGTTCAGTATTTAAATATTTTATTTACCTGTATTTTTAATTTAATTTTTTTAACTATTTAATAAAATTTGGTTATATATTTTTTTAAACTGTTCAGTATTTAAATATTTTGTAGACGTATTTTTAATTTTTTTTTTACTATTTAATATTTGTTTTAATATTTGCAAATATTTTTTTTATTTTAAAATTTCTTTGTTTAAATTTTTTTTATTTGATCAATTTGAAAATTTTTACATTTGTTTATTTTTAAAAGAATTTTTGTTTCTTTAATTTTAGCTATTCGTGTTCTCCACTTCTATTTTTTTTTTAATTTTCATGTTTTAAAAATAATTTTTTATTTTACAATGAAATGCATTTTTTTTTCTTATTTAATTTTTTTTTAATTTGATCAACTTTAAAATGTTTATAAATTGTTCTTTTTGTTTATTTATTTTATTTTTTGGTTGACAATTTTTATTTCTATTTTATAATTTTAGAAGAATTTTTTTTTTAAAAACTAGTTTTTTTATTTTATTTTTAACTTTCAGTTTTTACAAATAATTTTTTATTATAGCATGATTTTTTTTTCCTATTTAATTTTTTTTTAATTGATCAACTTTTAGAGGTTCATAAACTGTGCTAATTTTTTGATTAATTACAGTTTTTTTTTATTTTAGTTTTTTGTTTATCATTTAAATTTCTATTTTGTATAATTTATTTATTAAAACATTCGGGTACCAAAAAAGTCTACAAAGAACTTTCAACTAGATTTTTTTTTATCGTTTGGTACTTACAATTATTTTTTATTTTTTCATTTAAATTTTTTATTATTTAAATTTTGTCTATTTACGTTTTTCGGAATTTTCTTTTATAACAACATGGCTCCATTTAAATCGGAATAGTCTAAAAAAACCTAAATTTTCTATTACAATTTTTATTTAGATATTTTTATTTTAATTTTTAGTATTTACAAATATTTTATTTATTATAAACTTCAATTTTTTATTATTTACATTGTGTTTATTTGATAGATTTTTAGATATTTTCAAATTGTAAAACTTTTAAAGTTAAGTTTTATTTCAAATTTTTCTTTTTTTGTTTCTCGTAACTATTTTTATTTTATGAATTTTATGCACTTTTATTTAAAATTTATATTTTTTTTGTACTTTTGATGTTTAGAAATTTTTCTTTATTCTAATTTAAAATTTTTGTATTTTGTTTATTTGATCAATTTTGAAATTCTTATACTTGTTTTCTTTTAAAATTTATTTATTATTATTATTTATTATTATTATTATTTTATTTTTTTATTCCTTTTAACTACTTCTGTTTTATGAAATTTCTTTATTATAACATATAATATATATGCACAGATCAATTTAAATCGGAACCCAAACAAATCTACAAAAAACCTTAACTTTCTATTAAATTTTGTATATAAAAATTTTATTTTTTTGTTTCTTTTCGTATTTTTAAATATTTTACTTATTTCAGAGCTCAATTTATTGTGTATATTTTTTTCTTTGATCAAATTTTAAACATTTTGAAATTGTTAAATTTCTATATATTTTTTTTAATAATGTTTAATTTTTTTTTTAATTTTTTAAAATTTTTATTTTTAATTTTTCCTATTTTTTTGTTGCTCATTTGTATTTATGTTCAAGTAATTTTTATATTATTATAGGGATCAAATTTTTTTATTTTTTATATTTTTTTATTCCTCATAACTATTTCTGTTTCATCATGAACCTTAAAAATTTAGGCTTTCTAAAAATTGTTTATATTTTTTGTAATCTTTTAATATTTACAAATTTGTGTTTATTATGAATTTAAATATTTATTTATTAGAATTTTGTTTATATGAATAATTTTTAGTTATTTTTCAAGTATTAAATTTCTTCATTTTTTTTTAAATTTTGTTTTATATTTTTTTTTTAAATTTTGTTTTATATTCTTTTTTTTAATTTTGCTCTATATTTTTTTTTTTTAATTTTTTTTATTTTCTTATTTTTCCTCTTATTGCTATCTTATTTTCTTCCTTATAACAATTCAATTAAAATCGTTAACCAACAAAGCCCGCCAAAAGAATCTAAGCTTCTTACTCGATTTTTTCGCTCAGTGCAGCGCTAGCTTAATACCTTTTGGCGTTTTATGGCCAGGCCCAAACCAGCTGCCACTTGTAGTAAGCCAACATTTTGCAAGTCTTTGTCGTACACTTCAGCGTCTTTTGCCTTCGAGTGTTTGTTGTAATTGTTGTCGTTGTTGTTACTGTTGTTGTTGTCTTTGGCCTTTGCTATTGTTGTTGTAGTCAACAGCATGTGTGTGTGTGTGTGTGTGTGTGTGTGTGCGTGCGTGCGTGTGTGTGTATTTGTATCGACTGCTTTGTCAATTGTTTGGCACTGACTATATTTCGCAGTCGCAGTCAGCGTCGCTGCCGCTGCCTGGCAATTTTCTTAATTACAAATCGTTTGCTTTTGCCTCTATGCTAATGTGTATCTATGTGTGTGTTGTGTTAGTGTGTGTAGCTGTGTGTGTGTGTGTGCGTGTCTATTTTATTTTGCATAACTTACGCAACTTTTTACAATTTTGACAGCCGCCGCAACAAACCAAGCATAACGGGGGTTGTTATGTACAATATAAGCATATAAAATATAATATATACATATATATATATATATATAGTATATAAAGTTATAGCTAAAGTAGCTTGTCATATATGCTTATTAACATTTTAAACAATTGCGGTCTATGGACTGTTTAGTCTAAGGCCTAAAAGTAGGCAGCTTTAAGCCGAAGCAACCTGCAACCTGCAATCAACAGCTATATATATATACATATATTATATACACGTATACATAGCCCGCTTTATTTAGTGCACTAAACTTTATTTAGCATATAAAAAGGCTAAAAAAAGTTGGGCACATTGCAACACTGCTACAACTTTTCCTGCAACATTCTCGCTCATTGTGGCCATGTTAAAAATCATAGGAAAAATGTAAATTTCATAATTTTACAGTCAATACAAAACGCCCAGCTCTGTGTCCCGTTCCGTTGCGTCCCAACCCAGCCCGTTCCATTTCGTTCCGAACCTATTCCCTGCCCACAGTTGGTAGTTTTGTTTGATTCGTGTTACGCCCCGTCCAGTTTTTGAGCTGAACTATGATTCGGTTTGGTTATTCGTTGCTTTCAACATAGCGCCCACAGCTTCAGAGGATGCCCCCAGCCCAGCCCATCCCAACCCATCCCACAGCCGGCACAAAGTTTGTCTAAGGGTTGAAAATGATTTTGGTTGCGCTGTCGAAAATCCAAAAGTTGATTTATCGTTTTAATATTTCTTCGTATGGCAACACAACCAACAAATAAAATGGCACACAAAAATCTAAATGACAGTTTGAAGTGCACCAAACCCCCCGTAGTGGTAGCTCCCTCTCTTCCGTTCACTGTCTTACTGTCTGTGTTGCCAAACACACACACACACACACTCTCTATAAATATGCTCAAAAATCAAGTCATCTATAATATTTACCTAACAAGTTGGGCGGGCAAACACCAAAAGTCTGTTGAAAATTTTCTTAAAGTTTTTCGACGCTGTTGCCAAACTTCATGCCAACTGAAATTCGAATTAAGCTTAACTGCTTAAAAGCATGCTATAGTTTTTTTTTTGTTGTTTTATCTTTTTTCAAAACAAATAATTGTAAAGTGTTTGATTAGATTGTAAAATCTTTACTCAGCAAGACAGACTTAGCTAGTCTACACTTAAAAAAAGTGTGGGCTGCTAGAAGAAACGAGTTGGCAAACTCTTTTGAAGTCTTCCCATTGCATTGTTACAATATCTTAAGAAGATTTCGACGCAATCCGTAAACTATAATCAGCTTGCCGCAGTTGGTTGATCATCTCTATTTAGTTTCTTCCAAATTACATCTAAAGCAAATATATTTTTAGTGCTCTCGTTGATCATCTCTATTGTTTAACTAAAATCTTGAAAGTATATAGAAAATATAATTTGATTGTGTTATAAAAGGCCTAATCATGAGATGATTAATGTCTTTAAAGTCTGTAAAACTTAAGGAAATTTCAAAGCTGTTGTAAGACCTGGTCATTTTTTTTTTTTTTAATATTTTGCGAAGATTAAGGTGACCTCCATATTTAGTCTAAAATTAGCATAAGATTTCCGCAGTTGACTGATCATCTCTATTACGTTTCCTCCCAATTGCACTAAATACAAAGAAAACATAAAGAAAACATAATTTTACTGTCCTTGTTGATCATCTCTATTTTTATCTTAACTCTTAAAAACATAAAGAAACTATATTGCCTAACTGAGATGTCTTCTTCATATCCTTAAAAATATTTTACAAAATTTAGCTGCATTTTTTTCACACTTTGAAAAGCAAAACTAAAATTGTTCAATAATAAGATAATGATAGTGAAGAGCAAAAGCTACTTGGGTCTTCAACTACAACCCACAAATGTCATAAATTTACATCATCTTTAAAGAATCAAAGCAGATGATGAAGTTTTTAAAGGAAATCTAAATTTTGTACTAATAAATTTGCGTCATCTTTCAAAAACCCGATCAAGCAATAAGATAATGATAATATGTGTAAAGTCTCTATATTCAATTATGACTTAAAAGCTTAAATTTGCCATCAATTTTTATCATCTCTAAAGATCTAAAGAAGAAAGCAAATCTACATCTGAAACTGCGTCATCTTAGAAACACACAATTTTTAAGGAATGTAACAATTTTTTTAAAGTCTATATTATAATAAATTATGATTTTAAAACTCCAGTAAAGTGCAAAACTATTGTACTGATCGATGGCCACTTAAAATTGTCAAAAATTTTTATCATCTCAAAAGAATCAAAGAAGATGATGACAAATCTAAACTATTTACTGACAAATTTGAGTCAACTTCGAAAAGTTTGTCTTTATTATCATATCAGCTTAAAAGAATCAAAGAAGATGATAGCAAATTTAAATGCTCTACTAACAAACTTGTGTCATCTTGGAAAAACACTATTTATATTTATATTTTAAAGCTAAAGTTAAGTGCAAAACTACTGTACCGATCGATGGCTACTTAAATTTGTCAAAAATTTGTATCATCTTTACAGAGCCAAAGAAGATGATGACAAATCTTAATAATTTACTTACAAATTTCTGTCATCTTTGAAAAGTTAGTCTTTATTAAACTCTTCTTTAAATGAATTGATTTTAACAAATTAGATCTAATAAATGTAATGTTAATTTAAAGAGCAAAAGCTACTTGGGTCTTCAACTACAACCCACAAATGTCATAAATTTACATCATCTTTAAAGAATCAAAGCAGATGATGAGGTTTTTATACGAAAAAAGATAGTTAACAAACTAACAAGGCTTGATATCCCACAAATGACTCAAACATACATCATCTTTGCAGAATCAGAGCAGATGATGAGGTTTTCATACAAAAAAAGATTGTTAACAAACTAATAATGCTTGATGCCTCACAAAAGGTCTCAAATTTACAACATCTTTGCAGAATCAGAGCAGATGATGATGTTTTCATACAAAAAATTATAGTTAACAAACTAATAATACTTGATGCCTCACAAAAGGTCTCAAATTTACAACATCTTTGAAGAATCAAAGCAGATGATGAGGTTTTCATACAAAGAAAGATAGTTAACCAATTAATAATGCTAAGTCTACAACGGTATTTGCAAAAAATGAGAAAAACGCTTACCGGAACAGCTGATATTATGTTGAAACCTGGTACAGTTGTCGCCAAAAGGCAACGATTAGACTGTCAGTTGAATGTTTTGATTTTTTTTTTATTATTATTTGATCTTGCTGTCTGCCTCATGTGGCTCGTTTTATAAATTGCTACCCTTTGGGCACTTAGACAGTACACATCCACACACACACACACTCGACAAATACAAGAGACACAGCCCCCAACTCTTTGGTTTTCAGCACATTCTTCTGCACGCTAATTGCGTTTATTTAACAAAACAAATTTTTAAACTTTTTTGTTTTACGTCTTCTTTGGCAAACACTCATAGACTACACACACACACACACACACATACACTCACACAGATATAGACTTATAAAGGGTGGCTCAATTGAGTTTGCCAGCATTCAGCAATTAGTTGGCAAGGTGCACACAGCAAGCCCCCAATATATGGCATTAACCCTCTCTTGCCATTTTTATGCAATTAATTTGAGTCGTCGTTCTTAACGTCTTGTCATGTCTCAAGTTTATTTTTATTTTTTGTTTTTTCGTTACGTTTTTGACAGGGTTGAAAAGAGTTTTAGATGCTTGCAACCCAAACCCCCAACCCTTACACACATATGCTAATGAAAAATCGAACACGCATGCTCTTAACCCTTTCCACTAAACAAATTTGCTGGGGGTTTTTTGTTTGTCTGCCTTTTGATTGATAATAGAATTAACTGGCTGACTGAGCCTAAAAACTTGTGTCCCAAAGACTGCTTAGCATTTTTTGGCATGACATGTCTCTGCTAACTGCTTTACTTTTGCCTATAAGCCATATGTTGTTGTTTATGCGTTTTTAATGTCAATTAAGTTTGTCTGTTTTTGTGTGTGTTGGCCTGATTGTTTATAGCCAATAATGATAATCAAGCCGCGTTCCACTTTATTGATAAAATATGCGACATATACCGAACATAGACATATGTAGGTTTCTTTTTATTTTGGCATATACCTGTGTCAATTAATTTTCCAATCAACTTGCATGTGAAATTATAGTTTATGACTTTTCAACTTGCCCCGCATATGCATATCTTGCCACAAATAACAAAATGACACGCAAAATTGTAGTTAGAATTATGTTGATTAGTTGTTGAAGTTCAGTCAACTGACTGACTGGAAAGAATAAATGCCAAAATGCATGACAAAGTGATTTACATAGCGTAAAGTCGCATTAGTTTTCGATTCTTTGCACTAGATGATGACAATTTTGCTTCGAAACGTCATCATCTTTGAGCCAGCTGCTTTGCACCAGCCTTTGGTGCATTCTTTTTACCAATTTTGGGAATCATCTTTGTCATAACTTTACTCTTTCAAAGTGGCATAATCGTAAAGATAAATTTTTTGCACTATTTCATGGCCCTAACGCCTGTTTACTGCATCATCTTTAGGCCTGCTCTACATCTCTTCGCCAGATTCCTCTATAAAGCATCTTGCAACCGATACAGCACATTAGTTTTTGATTCTCTGCACTAGCTGATGACAATTTTTCTTCCAAACGTCATTATCTTTGAGCTAGCTGCTTTCCACCAGCCTTTGTGCATTCATTTCACATATTCTTGGTATCATCTTTGTCATAACTTTACTCTTTCACTATGGCTTCACCTTGAAGCTCGATTTGGTTTACTAGTTCATAACCCTAACGCCTTCTCACTGCATCATCTTTAAGCCTGCTCAACATCTCTTTGCTAGATTCGTCTTTAATGCCATCATCTTTCAGCATCTTGCTTTCTTTGATGACAAACGTCATCATCTTCGAGCCAGCTGCTGTGCACCAGCCTTTGTGCATTCTTTTGACCTATTCTTGGCATTTGTCTTAACTTAACTCTTCCACAGTGGCATAATATTGAAGCTCAATTTTTTATACTAGTTCATGACCCTAACGCCTTCTTATTGCAACATCTTTAAGCCTGCTCAACATTTATTCGCTATTTGCTTCTTTAATGCCATCATCTTTCAGCATCTTGCTTTCTTTGTTGACAATGGGTCTTTCAAACGTCATCATCTTTGAGCCAGCTGCTTTGCAACAGCCTTTATGCATTCTTTTGACCTATTCTTGACATTATCTTTGTCTTAACTCTACTCTTTCAAAATGGCTTTATCTTAAAGCCTTATTTTTTGCACTCTAACGCTTTCTTACTGCATCATCTTTGCTAGTTGCTTCTTTAATACCATCATCTTTCATCATCTTGCTTTCTTCACCAGCTCTACAGGCTGTTTCATTATCGTTTGTTCCAGCACAGCGCTGATCTTGCCAAAATTGTTTCATTTTACAACATCTTTCTCATGGCAACAGCTTCCGTTTGTATGGTATTTGTCTGCCAGCTGTGGCAACTTTGTTCAAATTCTGTCTGTTTGGCGTCAATTAAAAACCGCGCCATAAAATTAATTTTAATCACATAATAAGAAATACACACACTCACACCCTGTCTCCACACACACACACACACACCCTGGCACACCTGTCAGTCAGACGCGCTTTGCCGTCATTGTCATTAAAAAATTTTGTTGCATACCGTACGGCGCTGCCAAAAACTTTATCTTGTCAACTTTCTAAGGGCGTGTATGTGTGCACACACTCCCACACACACACACACACACACATGCAGACAACGTTGCCGCACTTAAGAAAAATTCCCTTGTCAAATTTGCCAATTATCATATTTTCATCAAACAAACAAAGTTCCCAAAAACTCGAACTCGCTGCTCCGCATTCTCTGTCAGATTGGTTTGGCGGTAGCTTCTTCTACCTGGCAAAAGCTGACATTGCCGGAGGCTGACATCCCAGATCCCAGCCATTTTGCTCGCAATCAGCGGCAACGTCAACGTCGCTGCCTTTGTCTCTGCCTTCGCCTCGGCCCACATTGTTAATTTTATTAAAAATTATTTTATAACTCTCGAACTTTCACATACGCGCATTGTTTTTGTTGTTGTTGTTGCTGTTCTTTAATTATTGATGTGTACAATTACAAAAAAGTAACAACCACACAATATGCAACTAAAAAGTTTTTTCGCCTCCAGTTGCAAAAGTTGCCAGAGAATGTTCTACGTAGACACACGTTAAAAACCACAGCGCATACAACAGCAACAATAAATGCTAATAAGCTGGCAAAGATTGCAGCCAGTCTACAGTCTTGATTACCTCATCATAGCAGCAAGCTGTTAGTTTGCTAGCAGCCATCATCTTTGCCTAAATTATCAACTAAGCATTTTTTTATCAAATCAGCTGGTAATTTTTTTTTTTTTTGTAGATTAAAACACTTTTGGAGGAGTTGCAACGCCTGCGTGCCGCGGAACAAACTCATATAATACACATCCAACGTCTGGAGAAGCACATAGAGGTTAAGCGTCAGCACATCATGCGTCTCGAGGCACGTTTGGATAAGCAACAAATAAATGAGGCATTGGCCGAGGCTACCGCCTTGGCGGCCACAACTGTTGCAGCTGCCACCAACAACAACAACAACTGCAGCAACAACAACGACAACAACAACGTTGTCGCTGTCACACACGAGGCTATCAATGATTTGGCAGTTGTTACCAAATTGTCTGAGCGTTTGCCTGCCACAGATGAGCAGCACAGCAACAACGAAGAAGAAGATGCGCTTGAAGAGGAGCGAGAGGAGACAGAGCAGCTGATCTCCAACGAGGCAGCCGAGCTCAACAACACATTGGAAACTGATGAGTTGAAAATCAAAAAGGAACAACAGTAAGTGACGACAGACTGTACTTTTGTTTCAGCGCCTTTATTGTTTTGTCCTTACCACAGCAGTCCATTGGATCTGAACGTGCTCAGTCCACAGTCGGCCATAGCCGCTGCAGCGGCTGCTGCAGCCGCCGCCGCCTGCGCCAATGATCCGAACAAATTCCAGGCTTTATTGATAGAACGCACCAAGGCACTGGCCGCTGAGGCGCTCAAAAATGGAGCCAGTGAAGCGTCAGCTAAAGGTGAGTTATCTATAAGTTTATATAGGTTTGGCAGGAATGCTTTGTAAATGAGCTGGCGGTGCCGGCTTTACAAGAAACCGGAGCTCTTATCAGCAGTTGGACTTAAGCGGCGCCAGTCTTTATGACTGTCAACAAACCGAACCGGAGACGTAGACGCAACAGCTGGCTGGCACCGTTGCAGCGTTTACATTGAAGTATTTGCATTTCGAAGCGCTGTCAATAAGCGCCATTTTTTTATGGTGCTGCTACACTTTGTTGTTCTTGTTCTTGTTGTTGTTGTTGTTGTTTTAAACACTTTGAGTTGTTGCATGTTGTTTATCGATATCAAATACAAAAGCAAACAGTACATAAACAAATCAAACGACACTCTTTCAACTCTTTTTGCTAACTCTCTCTCTTACTCTTGGCTGCTCCAAAGGCTGTTGCTCTTTAATTATCTTTCTCACACACACACACATACACCTACACACTCACA
Organism: Chymomyza amoena; assembly: GCA_037043745.1. Lineage (NCBI taxonomy): Eukaryota > Metazoa > Arthropoda > Insecta > Diptera > Drosophilidae > Chymomyza > Chymomyza amoena. The sequence goes on from JBAMAX010000683.1 coordinate 169,976, forward strand.
CACATATACACTCATCAGCTCTTAACTTTGTTGTTTTGTTGTACAAGCAAATCTAAAAAGCAAAGCAAATTGGCAAAAACAACGCGAAATTGATTAAAGTGCAAACCAAAAAAAAAAAAAACAATTTTTAACGATTTTCCAAAAAATATAAACAATATACTCTACAAGTTTTGATTAATTTTTGGCGTTTTGTTCCGTGGATGTTGTTGAATCAAACAAATTTATGATTAAACAAAAAAAAAATCAAGACCAACAACAACAAAAAGCAAAATTTTTTGTTGTTTCCGCAGAAATGCCGCAAGCAGCAGCAGCGACAGCAAAAGATGACGGCGACGCCGCAGCAGCCGCCACAGCAACAGCTGATCTAACAGCTGTTAGCAAGCACAGCGCAACGCTTGAGAATGAAACAGCTACCGCTACAGTGGCTCCAGCAGCAGCAGCTGTTAAGCCGCTGTTAAGCACGCCAGCTAGCAGTAGTCCTCCATTGCCAAACATGCCAACAAAAATTGAAATCGAAGATGATGATGATGAAGATGATGAGCAGCAGCTCGATGAAGCGGAGCTTCAGCTCGAAAAGCCGCTAACGCTGGAAGAGCAGCTGGTCAACAGCTATTGGCGACGCGGCTTTGAAGCCAGCGCAGCAGCAGCAGCAGCGAGCAAAACGCCAACAATTTATCAAAATGCCAATTTGCCACAGCAACAACAACAACAACAACAGCAACAGCCAGCCGTCCAGCTGCTGCCTCCACCACCGCCGCCGCCACCACCCCCCATGAGCCACTATGCAGCTCAGCAACAACAACAACAACACTATCAACAACAGCAACATGGACCTTCGTCCACAGCGCTGCTTAGTCAATTGGTTAACTCAACTTTCTCACACGCTTCTTCTTCTACTCCCTCCTCCTCCTCCGCCGCCAACTCCTCCTCCAACCACAACAATTCTTCTGGCAATTCCAAAATTCCTTTAACGCTGCGTCCAGATGTTAATCCACTGCATCAGCCACATCATCAGCAGCCAGCAACAGCAACACTGCCGCCGCATCTGCTAGCGCAGCAGCAGCCGCATCTTCCACATCGTGAGCAGCAATCGGCTCTGCAGAATCATAGCAACTCCAGCCAGTCCAATACCGATTTAGAGCACAAAACTGCCGCCGGCCCACTGGCACTCAATCATCACCAGCATCATCATCATGGACATGGCCTGGGCGCTCATCATGCACATCATTTGCACGATGGCTCCAACAGCTCCAGCGCCAACAGCACGTCCAATGCTTCAGCCGGTGGCACCGCCGCTGCACAGCTGGCGGCCAGCATTGCCTCCCAGCTAAATGGCAGCAAATCCTTGCTGCAAGCCGCTGCCGCCGCCAATGCGGCAGCCAATGCCGTGGCCGAGGATAACAACAACAGCTTAACGCCCAATGCAAATGCTGCGGCTGCAGCAGCGGCCATGGCTGCACATGCGCAGCATGCACATGCCGCGGCGGCCTTGAGTGCGCCCGGTTTCTTGCCAGGATTGCCAGCGTTTCAGTTTGCCGCCGCTGCGGCCGCTGGACAAGAGCAGCGCGGACATTATCGTTTTGCCGATGCTGAGCTGCAGCTGCCACCAGGCGCTTCGATGGCCGGACGTTTGGGTGAGTCCTTAATACCCAAGGGCGATCCCATGGAGGCCAAGCTGCAGGAAATGCTGCGCTACAATATGGATAAGTATGCCAATCAGGCGCTGGATACGCTGCATATATCGCGTCGTGTGCGTGAGCTGCTGTCCGTGCATAACATTGGACAGCGTTTGTTTGCCAAGTATATACTGGGCCTGTCACAGGGCACTGTCTCGGAGCTGTTAAGCAAGCCGAAGCCCTGGGATAAGCTAACCGAGAAGGGACGTGACAGCTATCGCAAGATGCATGCCTGGGCCTGTGATGATAATGCGGTTATGCTGCTAAAATCGCTAATACCCAAGAAAGGTAAGTACGCAGCGCCATCTTTTTTTGTATACTATACTATAAATAAAAAATATAGTTAGCTTTACTGTTATGTGGGGGAACACGCGGCATGAAACAGACGAGCTTATCAGCGTGTAGACAGAAACTGTTGAAACTGAACGCGCTTACCTTGTAGGTAAAAGTTTGACACTTTTAAGCGTGCTCCGTTGCCGCATTTCACTCACAGCCAGACTGACTGACACGAACTAAAGCTGACTGCTATGACAGCGCGTAAAGACAAATGCACTGCTTTAACCCACACTTCAACTCTCTTGAGCAAGCCGTAGACACAGACAGCGTACACTGAGAAAAAAAAGATTATTACAAAAAAATGTAGCAAAAGAAAAAAAAATGCTGGCATGCACTGCAGCACAGACAGCGTCTATAGCTTTTGGCCAAGTTTGATTTTTTCTTGTCTCTTTGCCATTTGTTTTTTATTATTTCATTTGGCCTGCGGCCAAAACATTAAATTGTGAAATTTTAATTATTTTTGATTTTTGCGTATAATCAACGTGCCAACAAACAACACAGCGACAAGGCGGACGTTCTCGTGAATGGACGTTCTCGAGTTTTGTTGGTTGGTTGGTGTTGTGGGTTTTGCGGGGGGGCGGCAAAGTGATCAGGCAGCGGCATGGTTGGTATGGAAAAGTGAACATTACATTTCATGCGACCATTCGCTTGTCGCCATAAATTTTGGCAAATTTGCACATTAGGCGTGAAAATGTATAAGAATTGCTGCGTAAGCAAATCAACAAGAAGACGCGACTACTCCGCCCCGCCCCCCCGTGTTCTTTCTTCGACTGCACATACTAAAAAATGCAATGACTCGAGCTAAATAAAGTTGATCGATAAAAAGATATGTGCATAAAGGTAATAATAGCATATGCGCTTTTTGGTCAGATGATGGCAGATGAAACGGCTGAGTTGGGTTAAGCAACTACTTTGTAACAATAGAAGAATGTCTGTTAAGGGGAAGAATTCGAAATTGTAATTAAGAAAGTACACATAGCAGATGACGTTATTTGAGATTAGTAGTCTAATTTAAAGATGATGAGAAAGTTTTAAAGTTAACAATGGCTATAAAAGATGATGATAAAATTGAGATACTGTAACTTAGTTTGAAATGACAGCGTTAAAGCAGCTGAGCTTTGCTAAGCGACAACTTTGTAACAATAGAAAGATATCTATTAATGGGAAGAATTCTAAAGTTTAGCAGTCCTTCAGAAAAAATACTGACATTGGTTAAACTATCAATTATTGTTAAAGATCCCATGCTTACCTAGAAAGCAAACATAGAAGATGACAATAGTTGAGATTAGTAATTCAAAATAAAAGATGATGATAAATGATAAAAGTTTACAATGGTTATAGAAGATGATGATGAAATTTAGATTGACGTTAGAAAGCGACAGATAATGATGAACGAATTTAAATACTAGTTACATTTGATGATGATCAAATTAAAAAAATTTTGACTTGGTTTGAGATGAAAGCGTTAAAACTGCTGAGCTTTGCTAAGCGACAACTTTGTAACAATAGAAATATATCTGCTAAAGTGAAGAAATCAAATGTTTAGAAGAATGATTAAGAAAGCCTAAAAGACAGCGTTAATACTGCAGAAGAAATGCCGACAGGTATTGAAAGCAGCTTAGAAAGCAGACATAAAAGATGATATTAGTTAAGAGTAGTACCTTAAATAAAAGATGATGACAAATGAGTACAGCTTACAATGGTTATAGAAGATGTTGATGAAATTTAGATTACTTTGAGATAAAAACGCTAGATAGCAGCAGATGATGATGAATGAACTTAAACGACAAGTATGATCAGTGCTAAAACCTTCAAATTGGCTAGAAATGAAAACATTAATCTGCATAAAAAGAAGAGGATGCAAGTTAAAATAAAAAAGTTAGATATAGATGATGATCAAATTTAGATGGTTTGAGGAAGCTGATGTTGAACGAATTTAAATACGCCAATAATAATTAGTGCTAAATATTTATAGCTAGCTGACCTTAAATTGGCTTGAGATGAAAATCTTAGGCTACATAAAAAGAAGATGATGCAAGTTAAGCCTAATTATAAGTAGTTATAGAAGATAATGTACAATTTTGGATACCTTAGCTTGGCTTGAGCTAAATACGTTAGAAAGTGGAAGAAGATGATGAACGAATTTAAATACAACGATTATGATCAGCTAGCTGACTTTAAATTAGCTCGAGATGGAAATCTTAGTCTGTATAAAAAGAAGATGATGCAAGTTAAGCCTAATAATAAGTAGTTATAGATGATGATGATCAAATTTAGATGCGATAGCTTGGTTTGAGTTAAAAACGTTAGAAAGTGGAAGATGATGAACGAATTTAAATACGACGATTATGATCAGCTAGCTGACTTTAAATTGGCTTGAGATGAAAATCTTAGTCTGCTTAAAAAAAAGATGATACAAATTCAGATTAATAAGTAGCTGAGCAAAAATATAGATGAAGATGGATAAGCTGAAATTATCACATTTCAAGCTGAGCATAACAAAAAAAAGTTTAGGTAGAAATACAAAACTCTTAAAGAATTTAAAAAAGAAACAAATATCTGGTTGAACAAATATTTAGATGATGAAAGTTAAAAATTGTAAGCCATTAAACAATTAAACTTAAGCATAACGATAAAAGGCAAATTATGAACTATAGAGTTTCGAAAAAATAAATAAAGTGCAAAAAGCTGTAGAGCTGTAGAGAAAGAAGAGCCTAGAGGATACAAATATAAAAAAAGACGACGAATCAGGAAAAGAGACTTCAAGTTGTTGAAATGCAGGCGATTTAAAAACAATTGTCGCAATTTTGAGAATAAGCCAAAAAAAAAAATGCTCTTGTCTAAAATAAGTTTTATAGAATGGTCGGAATTTTTTCACAGTTTTTTCGTATCTAAACAAAGTTCAAAGACTAGCAAATACAAGAATTATAAAGTTAAGCTGCTAACAAAACCCGAAAAAAGATTTAAAGCACAAAACCTAATTATCGATCGCCGAAGTCGACAACCGATAAACTTAAAAGTCAATAAACGATAAATGCGTTATGGCAACCATAGTAAAATTTTTGTCTATATTAACTTGCTTGTTGTTATTGTATTAATTGTTGTTGTTGTTGTCTAGGTGCTTAAACAATTTATTGATTTTGCAAGTACAGCGCATAAAAATTTCCCTTTATTAGTCATCAATTTAAATGTAACAACAACAACAACAACAACAGCAACAACGACGATGACAACAACAATAAACAAGTTGCTATAAAAACAAATATGTCAATGCAAAAGTATTTTTAAGTGCCACCCACACAACGCTTTGGCCCACTGTGCAGCATATTGCACATTGCATTGTTAACAATGTGCAGCACGCTTTTAGGCGCAGACACGCAAAACCAACACATACACACACACACACACACAGATGCACACAGATACAGCGGCATAGCACACATACACACGCATGTATAGAATGACTTGCAAGTTAATCAAAGTTTTTGCCTTTGCTTTGCTTTGTTTGCCTTGCAACATGTCTGTGTGTGTGTGTATGTGCGTGAGTATGCGTGAGAAAGTGTGAGTGAGCATGTGTGTGTGTCTAAGTGCATGCAAATGTTGACAATTAATTTATGACGATTACTCATGGCAGCTAAACTAAATGTTTATAGAGCGGTTCCAGCAAAAACCACTTGGTCAACTTGGTTGTTGTCCACGCGAGGGCGGCTTGTTGAGTTGCTCAACTCAAACTCAATTAGCGCTAATGCGCCATTTTGTTACACCACTTATGGGAACCACTGCTGTTCGGTTTACTCAAACCATCTCGATCCGTTAATAAACCTGCTGATGTCGTCTATGTTCTTTTCTGCCAAGTCACGTAGGCTTCCTAACGCGAAGCTTCCTAGTGCTCTGTGGCGTAAGGACCCCAATCATGGGCACTCACATAAATAATGATAAACTGTCTCTTCTGTGTTCTCCTGGTCACAGCTTCGGCATCTGACGTTGTAGGGCCAGCCCATTTTCTTTGCATGGTCTCCTAACGCCCAATGTCCGGTTATTGTCAATGCTATTCTGAAGATCATTGTTCTTGGCTTGTTTAGCAGTTCGGCCGTTCTACGCTTGTCGTATCGTGGCCAAATTTCCTTTGCAATCTTGCAAGTGCCAATATTTTTCCATCTGGTTTCAGCCTTGTTTTGAGCTTGCAGAAGAAGTTCTCTCTTAATAGCGCTGAGGGGGCATTTGACAGCTACCTCCGTTGCTTCGCCATCTAATGCTCCTTTTCTCGCCAGTTCATCAGCTTTTTCATTCCCGTATACGTTCCTATGTCCGGGAATCCATAAGAGAGCGATGTTCATTCTGCTTTCAAGGGCATTGAGATCTTCTTTGCATTGTCTGATGATTTCTGAGTTCAGCTGCTTGACTGTCGGAGCATATACACACCTCCGCCAGCTGACTCGGCTGATTATTCAACACCTTACATGCTTCACTGATGCCAAAGACTTTCGCCTGGAAGATGCTGTTTCTGCTGCCTAGGCGATAGGCGAGAGATACTTCGAGTTCGTCCTACACCGCGATCCATCTTGGATCCGTCAGTATAGATTGCAGCTGCGTCTGCTCTCACTACCCTGTTCATGTCCCACTCCTTTCGCGTCGGGAATCTGACGTCGAACCTCTTCTTGAAGTCCAGTACTGGTGTTATGTTATCTGTTGATTTGCTAGTCTCTTGACTCTTCAGAATGCTGCCATGTCTGAAGGTACTAGTCCTCCAGAGTCCAGTTTCTTTGATTCTGGTGGCCGTGTTTGCTGCAGTTAGCTTTAATTGGATGTCAATCGGAATCATATTCAAGATCACATTCAACGCCTCTGCTGGGCATGATCGTTGCAGTGTACTTAGTCTTAATGCGTATTACTTGATCCATTCCTTGCAGCTAACTTATCAACCCGCCCTCGCTTATAGTTTGCATATCTAGTATTTATTCTTTTCGTTTTCACTGATTGAGTAGCTAGACGCATGTACTTGTCTATATGCCTATATATATATATATATGCGTGTCTATGTGTGTGTGTGTATGGCTAATTATAAGCAAATACTGTCATAACTTCATGTGTATGTGTGCGCCTGCAAGTATGCCATACAAAATTAACTCTTCCCTTTTGGTTTTTTTTGTACTTTGCTTTGCTACTTTATAAAATAACGACACAAAGTTGAAAGAGCAGCAACAACAACAACAACAACGAGACAAATTCCTCGGTTGACCAGCCTCAATGAACCCCGAACCCGTACCCAAACCCCTAACCCCAAACCGTAGTAGCTCTTAACTTTGTCAGCCTTTTTTGCCCGCTGCCGCTTCTTCTAAAGCTGCTCTGCTTGTTTGGCGTCTTTGTCTGCATGCCAGAAATTTTTGTGCACCCGCACAGCAACTACAACAATAACAACAAGTTCAACAACAACTAGAGTTAAAGCCAAGTTAAGAGCAGCAGCAAAAAAAAAGGGTCAACAAAAAATTATAGCATAGTGCAAGGGGCCAAGCAAACAAAACTGCGTCAACTTTTCACACAGTTTGAAGTCAATTGAACTGACAGAGAGTGAGTGTGTGTGTGTGTGAGTGAGGCATAAAGCAAATAATTTATTTATTTTATTTTTGTTTAGTTATTTTTATTTATATACAAATATATATACCTACCGGTTCCGGACTGCCATCTACTTTGAAGTCATTGTGCGCGTTCCCGGCAAAAGTTAACCCGGACCCGGGCCTGCTTCACAGCGCGTCAATGATTTTTGAATTGTAATTGTTTAAAGCGCGTTATATGCCCCAACGGAGTGGGGCGGAGCGGTCTGACTAGGTTGGTTTGGGTTGGGTTGGGTTGGGCTCTTGGCGCGACTGCCGTGACAATTGGTCTGTGAAAAAAATAGAAAAAAAAAACAAAACAACAACACGAAGGCAGAAGAAAAAACAACACACAACATGAAGTAGAATTAAATGTAAACAACAACGACAACAGCAACAACAACAACAACATAATGCAACTGCTGCCTTCAACGAGGCATGCAAAACGTTGACGTGCAACGTTTGAAGTCGTCGTCTTTGTGGCATAGACCGATAAATGGCATGAGTTGGGTGCCTAACAAGAGAGATAGGGCGGGGTAGCTGCGCTGCAGGCAGTAAACATGGTCGAGAGAGCGGGGTATGCTCTGCTAGGGCGGGGCGGGACGGGACGCCTACAAATGCAATGGGCTACGTCAGCAAAAAGTTTGTTTAAATTTTTTCTTGATTTTTTTTTTTTGGTTTTTTGTGTGTGTGGGTTTGGTCTTTTTATTTTTTTAAACATTTAACGACAAATGTTGCATATTAAGCGGCGCTCACTGCACAGTGGTACAAAGCAACAATTTCTAAAATAAAAATTTTATCAGGCTGCATGATGACAATTGTGAGCTTTATGACTAGGGAAGGGTATAGTAAAGCGATCTGTAGAAGAAATCTTCTTTTTTTTTTTGGAGTACTTATAATTAAATTTCGTAACGTTTCATTTATTTTATTTTTTCCATAACTTGATCTAGGATCTAGGTCTAGAATTCCTGCTTAAATAAAATCAAAGAACAAAGAAGGTTAGGTTAGGTTGTATAGGGAGTGAGATCACCCAGAGGTCCCATGAGGTCCATTGTCTTAATAAAAAGTAGGAATGGAATAGAAATGAAAATGATGAGGGATTGTGGAAGAGGATCCAAAACTGTCGGACATCCCTAATCGCCTAAGTCTCTCATGTTGCAGAACCATGTTGATGATTCGGGATTTTAAAACATTTCATTTATTTTAATTTTCTCATAACTTGAGGCTCTATCTCTAGAATTTCTTCATAATTAGAATCAAAGAACTTAATTTAGTTTAGGAAAGGAATATATTTTTGTTGCTTCTGATCATCCGAGTCAACGATTTTTCATAATGACAATATTTTCGCTTAAAGATATTATTTTTAAAATTGTTTCCCCTAAGCTCCTTGCATTAGGCGCATATACTCATGCTTTCCTAAGAGTGTCGGGTCTAAGGGGGCTTTCAGGTGCGAACCCATATTCCATAAATTATTTTTTTATTATTAGCTTAAAAAATGTTCTTTTACAAAATGTTTCCCTTTCAACCGATTAAATCGATTTTTTTTTAAGAATCGGTCGAATTGATCGTTTCTGGTAAATTGGAGATAAATTCTTCAAGAAGATGATTAAGAGGTTTAACGGAGATCTGAAGACGCGCTTACGCAAAATTGTTTTTGAAATATCTTAACTTTTTTATGGATAAAAATCTTTCTTGTTCGAATTTCAAAACTTACACATCGAGAAGGGACCTTCTATATTAATTCTTAAATAACATGATTAAGTCGTTTTAGCCAAAATCTGAAGACGGGCTGGCCTTATGTTTGTTTAAATCTCGAAAGCTTTCAATGCGTAAATATCATCCTCCATAGATTTCCAAAACAAATAAAGAAGACGTTTTCTTTATTTATTTTTTAACAAGATGATTAAAAACTTAACCTGAAATCTGATAAATTTTCAAAACTCAAATATATGTAGAGAAAAAAATGCCTATTTTATTTATTAAAGAAAATGTTTAAGAAGCTTAGTCGAAATTAGAAGACGGGAACGTCATCAAGTATCGCCAGCTCAAGTATCCAGTTGTCATACTTTCTTAGTTTTATTATAGATGTCCAGATATGTCAAGCTATATAGGTCTCTGATCCCAGCATATTGTTATTGATTAACTCCCTTTATAGCTGATTTTAAAAATTATTCCAAAAAAATTCCTTCCGATTTTTGCCAATTTAATGCATATTTTGGTCGTTTGGTTGTTAGTTCCAGCTAAGTTACTTTGTCTAAAAATTTGTTTATGTTGCCCACTGTGCCACATTTGGCTAAAACTTAAACTTTAAAATGAGTTAAAAAGCTAAAGCATTAAGTTAAGCGCTTAACGTTGGCAACTCTTACAATTTTTTTGTATTTAGCCCTAGACTTGTGTATAAGTCAAGTTGGTTGTCGCACGCGGCGTATACGTAATGTCAAATATTTGTACTAACTTGGCTGACTGACTGGTCGGTCGGTTGGTCGGTCGTCGTCGCATTGCCAAATAGTACTTGAAAAATGAGTGAGAGAAGTTGCTGCGAAGTGTATTAGCCCGGTCTAAATGAGTGCGGGCGGGAGTGCGGTGCGGTGCGGTGCGGAGGGAGCAGCGTGTCGGTTATAGCCAGCTAATAATACTAGCATATTAACACATAATTTTAGCAGACGTTTTCTATTTGTTTTAGCCAAAAGCAGCAAGCGGGGCACCAACTTGTCTTCGCTAGGTAGATAGATGGCTGATTGTGTGTGTTAGTATGTGTGTGTGTATGTGAGTATCTGTGTATCTGTGTTAAAAATAGCTGAGCACACGGCGTACACAAGCAGCAGGCAGTGTAGACAAAAGACAAAAGCATTCCAAACGCTGCTTGGCACTTTTGTTTTCTCTGCTGCACAAATAGCAACAACAACAACAATAGCAATAACAACGACAACAACAAAATTTGTCACAAGCCATAAAGCGAATACATACACACATAGATACACACACACACACAGTTACAATAGACGCTGACTAAGTGGCAGCGAGCCACATCAATTTTTGCGCTTTATACGATTTTTGGCCCCATATTTATGATATTATTATAATTTTTTTTTTTTTGAGGGGGGTTTGTATGTGTATATGTATGTGTAGCTAGCTATGCATATGTATATATGTATGTATGTATGTATGTATTTATTTATGCGTCGCAGCCATTAAAATTTTTCATTGAGAGGCGCATAAGTGTGGCCACGGACGGTTCGCATTCAAAACAATATGCATAAATTAGCCTAAAGCTGCCGCAAAAAAAATGTCTTTTAAATCCAACTATATACATAAATAGTATATATATATATATATTTTTGGTATATAAATATTTTTTCAATTTTATTATGTTCAAATGAAATTGGCAAATAAATTTTGGCTTTCACGTAGGCGTTTTTAAGACTATACTAAATAGAAAATGATTAACTAATGCATAACTGGGGAATAGACTGCACTGTGGTTCATATGTCAATATTTTTGTGCATAAATCAGTGGAGCTTAGTTAGAGGCTTAAAAGAGCTTTGCTGCAAGTGAAATATATTTTTGAAAAAATTTTAGCCACAAACGCCTACGTTTAATTTGCATCAAAAAAACTTTTTTTTTTAAAGCACTAAATTATAGAAAAATTAAGAATTAATAATGTGGGAATAAATTTAAAACTAAAGCATTTAGACAAAAATAATATTATAACTATTTGGTTAGCTTTCAAAAGAAAATCTTATATATAAAATTCTCGTGGCACAATGTTAGTTACCATACTCTTCCAAAACGGCTGGACCGATTTTGTGTGCCTATTGAGTAGGTCTAAGAATCGGCCAACATCTATTGTTTATACCCAGGGTTGCCACCCCAAACATTTTTTTTTTTATTTTTACCAAACTCCTCCGAAAATGCTGAATTGATTCTCATGAAATTTTGTGTGCCTATTGGGTAGGTCTGAGAATCGGCCATTCATATCCCTATACCCTTTGTCTGCCTATTGGGTAGGTCTGAGAATCGGTCAACATCTAATTTTCATACCCCTAAATGAGGGGTTGCCACCCTTAACATTTGTTTTTATAATTTGTGGACAATTTGAAAAAAAAATTTTTATAGTGTGCCATTGTGTACATTGTTAGATTAATAACTAATGTTAATGTTTTACGTGTTACGGGTGTTCTCATGAATGCGTTGAAGAATTTCAAATATGATTTTTGCGTGTGTTAGAGGTTGACAATATGGAGGTTTTAACACTATTGCAATGTGATTGTGTGTATTGATTCGTGAGATATACGCATTTTTGTGAATATCGTGAATATAACATAGTAGAAAATTGTTCAACACCGGGCATAGGACATTAAGTGCAGACAGAAGCGTAGTCGCAAAGGGGTTGAAATGTAGTTTCTGCGGTGCATGAATTTATTAGAGATGCGAGCTCTCTTAAGAATACTTAAGTTCGTTCATACGGCTTTATAGAGAGTCATAAAAGTCAACTAATCCAAAAATCTTATGATTGTCTAGATAAACTAACTAGAGAATCTTATAATGTTTATTCCCTTTAAGAGTATTCAAAAAGTTTGGGCACGACAACGTCTGCCGGGCCCAATAGTATACATATAAATTTAAAAAAAAAATTAAACAGTTAATAATGTGGGATAATAAATTAAATCATTAAGAAAAAAAAAAGTAAAGCCAATTAATAAGCTTTAAAAAAAATTTATTTTTTTTTACACTGTACCGTATGGTACAAAGGGTATATTAAGTTTGTGCAAGCCGGAAATATATAAAACATACAGAAATCGTCAGAGATTCTCCGAACTTACCTAAAGTATAATGAGGGTGCCTAGAGAAGTCGATATACCCATGTCCGTCTGTCCGTCCGTCTATCCGTATGAACTTAGGTCTCAGAGATGGTAAGAGCTAGAGTAACCAAACTTTCCCATTAGATCCCTTAATATTTCATAGGAGACAACTTTATTTTACTAGTTTGATATCGGTGTTACATTATATAGTTTCTTGCCATTAGGGTGCAAGCCGAAAATGTATGTAACATATAGAAAGGTCGTCGGAGACACTCCAAAATTGCCTAAAATGTGATCAGGGTGTATAGAGAAGTCGATATACCCATGTCCGTCTGTTTGTTTGAACGCCTAGATCTCAGAGTTGGTAAGAGCTAGAGCAACTAAACTTTCACATTAGATTACATACTATTCTAAGCAGACCATTTTATTTTATTTTTTTGATATCGGGGATAAATTATACAGTTCCCATATGAGAGTTTCAGACGACCTCGAATAAAAAAGTTTTAGAAGAATACCTCGTTTGTTTATGGAGATATCGTAACCAAATTTGGCATTCGACCGTTTTTAATAGTTCCAAAGCACTGTGTCAAATTTGATCCAAATCAGTTGCTATATCATATAGCTCCCAAAGGACGAATCGGTCCAAAAAAACGTTTTTTATGCAAAATTCGTTGTGTTTCGTTTGTTTGTATAGATATTTGTACTAAATTCGGCATTCAGATATTTTTTAAGGTATTAAAACACTGAATCGAATTTGATCGAAATCGGTTGACTATATCATATAGCTCCAATAGAAACGATCGTTCAAAAAAAACATTTTTGCTTGAAAATTCTTCTATTTTTGTTATTACCGGATTTTATTGCCAGCTAGTATTACAGGGCATCCCAAAGTCGTCCACGCCCAACTTTACGTACGCCATTTTTTTTATGCTTGTAGTATTAAAATGGCGCCCATAGTGCATTATAAGTTATTGAGCAATTAAATAAAAAAATACTAAATGGACTTATGCTAAAGCTTATTGTAGTAAAAAGCTGATTTATTTTTTTTAGCTTACCTTAAAAATGTATTTTTTACCTGAACAAAATTTATGAATTTTTTAATTAAAAGTTTTTAGTTTCTTGCTTTGTATGCCTAATTAAAAGTGACATAAAACATGTTTATTTAAATTTAAATTATGGCATTTAATTTTTACTACGTAGAAATAGTTTTCTATATACGTAAAAAAATTTTTTTTTTAAATTCGTTGAATTTATTAATGGAAAAAAAACTATATATAAGTGTAACTAAAAAAAAAATAGTCTAGTCTAGACTAGTCTTAAAATAAATAAAAATACAATAACCAAGCTTTAAAGTTAAGCATAAAATTTACTTTTAAATTTTATGTTTGCTGCATTAAAGTAACAATTAAATTTAATCATGTATATGTGGTAATGTACAGAGGGCTCCTTTAAGCCAAGTATAACTATACTATATATACTTGTAGACCATATTGTAGTAGCATAGGTCGCATTTGCCCCACCCCAAACTTCTCTTGGCCTGGCACAAAAACTTTGTCTTCGACATTTGCCGCAAAATGTTGCGCACATGTCGCGGTGTTGACTTCCATTTTATTTTTATTTTTATGCTTTTATTTTTAATTTCGTCATGCTTTTATTTTGCATATAAGCCAGCTAATTACTTTGTAATGAACTTCGACAAAAAACCAAAAACAAAAAAAAAATCTACAAACAGAAATTAAATTGTAGTCGGGCATAACCAACTTCGATATACTTCGTTTTGGGGCACGATAGTTACTATAAAAGCTGACTGATTTTAGGAAATATGTGTCTTCTATACAAAAGCCGCTAAGAACTAGTTCCATGAGATGTTTCTTCTATCCGTTTAAGATCGAGTAGCTTGAATCCGTTTTCCGCAGTTTTGGAAGTACCTAATTCTCTCAATCTGAATCAAAATTATCCAATAGCATATCGTTTCATTATAGCTCCTAAACTTTATTGAACCTTAATATCATACCGCCTTATTCTCTTTTCTAAATCAAATTTATCCAAAAGGCTATCGCTTCATCCTAGCTCCTAAAGTTTACTGAATCTTAATATCCCCCCTGTCACCAACCTTTACACAAACTTAATATGCCCTACACTACCCTAAGCATAACTTTCATAGGGCCCAGGCAAATTAAAATGCAAGACAAACTTTCAAAGCAGCTGCAATAAGCCCAAAAAAATTATTTTAGACATAATTTACTTGCTTTTTATTATTATTATTATTATTGTTATTCCTTTTTTGTTTATTAACGTAATTGCAAGTCAGAAAAAAAATGCAAACCAATCAAGTTGCAAGTCTCTTCCTGCTCTGCCTTCCCTGCCTTCTTTAACTTCATTCAAATTTAAATTCAAATTGAAAAATTGATTATTTGCTTAAGAGTATTTTATAGGTGTATGTCTTGGGGGGCGGGGCACGCCTCTTCAATTGGCATGCTACGTTTGCACCCAGTTCACCTAGAAGAAGCACTCACGCACACACTCATTCAGTCGTCGCATTCATTCATACACACTTACACACTCACACTCCTGCAAACACACACACACGCACACATGTCTATATATAGCATACATTTAGGTGTCATAATGCCTTCTGGCAGACATTTTGTTGTTGCTGTTGTCTGCTGTTTGTTGCCCTGCTGCCGTTTTTTAATTGACACTTTTACTAATACATACAAATGACAGACAAGAAAGACAACAACAATAAAACCAAGTGAGTCGTTTAGAAGTGGCACAAGTCGACTATTAAATGCACTACAAGAAAATGGAAATTCATAGTTGAAAGCTGACTTTGATGCAGTTTTGAACTCTAACTCAGATAAACTTAAATTTGTACCTTTTTTTAAGATATAATTTTAGGCATGTATCCTTATTATAACTTCAAAAATAAGAATAGGTGTGAGTAGACCCCAAAATTCTCTCAGCCGAAATAAACTAAAAGAAACTAAGAGAAAAACTAAAGAAACTCCTTGTTTAAGGTATATACAAAGACTAAAGACGTGGCTTTTTTGTTTAATTTTCAACACTTCTCTTCGGAGATGATGCAGTACGATCAATAAATACTCACAATATTGCATTCTACCAGCTTGAGGGATAGACAAATATTTAAGACATGTCTTTCTTGTTTAAATTTCAACACTTTTTTTAAGAGATGATGCAGTACAATCGATAAATTCTCACAATATTGCATTCTACCAGCTTGAGGGATAGACAAATATTTAAGACATGTCTTTTTTGTTTAATTTTAAACACTTCTCTTAGGAGATGATGCAGTAGGATTGATAAATTCTCACAATATTGCATTCTACCAGCTTGAGGGATAGACAAATATTTAAGACATGTCTTTTTTGTTTAATTTTCAACACACACTCTTAGGAGATGATGCAGTACGATCGACAAATTCTCACAATATTCCATTCTACCAGCTTGAGTGATAGAAAAAAATTAAAGTCACGTATTTTATGTTTAAATTTCAACACTTGTCTTAGGAGATGATGCAGTATGATCGATAAATTCTCACAAAATTGCATTCTTCTGGCTTGATGGATAGACAAATATTTAAGACATGTCTTTTTTGCTGAAATTTCAACACTTCTTTTAAGAGATGATGCAGTACGATCGATAAATTCTCACAATATTCCATTCTACCAGCTTGAGTGATAGGCGGAAATTAAAAACATGCCCTTTGTTTTTAAATTTTAACACTGTTTTTAGAAGATGATGCAGTACGATCGATATATTCTCACAAAATTGCATTCTTCTGGCTTGAGGGATAGGCGGAAATTAAAGACATGTCCTTTTTGTTTAAATTTTAACACTGTTTTTAGAAGATGATGCAGTATGATATCAGCTAGTTATTACAAAATTTCACTCTACAAGTTTGACGGATAAACGAAAATAAAAAGCATGTATTTTTTGTTCAATTTCCAAAATCTAAAGAGATGAAGGACTCTATTAAAGTACGATATCAACAAATGCTTACAAAATTCCATTATCCTAGGTTGGCGAATAGACAAAAAAAATACATGTATTTTTTCTTCAATTTCTAAAACCTCTTTAAAGAGATGATAGACTCTTCAAAAGTACGATATCAATAAAATCTTAACAAATTTCATTCACCTAGCTTGACGAATGGACGGAAATAAAAGACATGTATTTTGTGTATATTTTCA
Source organism: Chymomyza amoena (assembly GCA_037043745.1). Taxonomy (NCBI): domain Eukaryota; kingdom Metazoa; phylum Arthropoda; class Insecta; order Diptera; family Drosophilidae; genus Chymomyza; species Chymomyza amoena. The sequence goes on from JBAMAX010000683.1 coordinate 186,595, forward strand.
AATGTTCTTTTAAGAGATGATAGACTCTACAAAATTATGATATGCACAAATTTTCACAATATTTTTCTCCTGGCTTGACGGATAGACCTAAATGAAAGATATATCTGTTTTGTTTAATTTTCACATTGTCTTTAAAGAGATGGTAGGCTCTACAAAAGATGAATGAATCATTTTTATATTGTAAAGCGAAAAATTTGACTAATATGAAAAGGTATATCGTGATCAATAAATTTCATTCTTGAAGGATAGACATGTCTTTTTTGTTTCATTTTCAAATCTTTTATTAAGAGATGATGGACTTAAAAGATAAAAGAAGCAGAAAAACGAACAATAAATTCTCCAAAAATGTAATTTTAAGCTAGACAAATATATGGAAGTAAAAGACATGTATCTTTAGTTTCATTTTCACAATTTCATTAAAGATAGGCTCTACAAAAGATGAAAGAAACATTTTTATATTGTAGAGAGAAAAATATGGATAATATCAAAAGGTACTTTTTACCTTCCCAACAATTTTTATTTTTGATGAATAGACATGTCTCTTTTGTTTCATTTTCAAATCTTTTATTAATAGCTGATGGAATCTACAAAAGATAAAAGCAGAAGAAAAACGATCAATAAATTCTCCAAAAATTGCATACTCCTTGATGGATAGACGGATAGACGGAAATAAAAGACATATATTTTTTTGGTTAATTTTCAGCTCTTCTTTTAAGAGTTGATGGTCTCTAGACAAGATAAAAGAATCATTTTTATATATTGTAGAGAGAAAAATATGGATAATATGAAAAGGTATATCTTTCTCAATAAATTTCATTCCTGAAGGTTAGACATGTCTTTTTGTTTAGTTTTAAAATCTGCTATAAGGAGCTGATAAACTCTACAAAAGATGAAAGCAGCAGAAAAATGATGAATAAATTCTACAAAAATTGCATACTCGTAGCTTAACGGATAGACGGAAATAAAAGACAAATATATTTTGGTTAATTTGCAACTCTTCTATGAAGAATTGATGGTCTTTACAAAAGATAAAAGAATCAGAAAAAAGATCAATAAATTCTTCAAAAATTGCATACTCCTAGCTTGACGGATACGCGGAAATAAAAGACAAATATTTTTTATTTAATTTGCAACACTTCTATGAAGAATTGATGGTCTCTACAAAAGATAAAAGAATCATTTATATATTGTAGAAAGAAAAAGATAGATAATATGAGAATATATACATGATTAAGTTTGGTTTTAAAAATATCAACGTGTTGCTGCAAAAATCTGTTAGAAGATAGTTGATTCAATATCAATAATTTGAAGAGCTGCATTAAAAGACACACAGTTTCACGTCATCTTTTGTAGACCGCATATTTCTCTTATAAGCTATGGGAAGAAATGAAAAATAATATAAGTAAAGAAAAGACGCAGCTACCAGAAGAAGAACATATTCTTTTAGCTCTGCAATCGTTCTATTCTGAAATTCAAACGTTCTTCATAATTGTCTTCTGTCTTTCTTCTTAGTTGATATACTCTTTCAACGCCTTCGTCTACAGTGTATTCCAACAACGACTGACAGTCAATTCTCTTCACTGACTGGCATTTTAATTAGAAAATTTTTCTTGCAATTAATGCAAATTGCGTGCGTGTGCCAATTTCAATGCAATCCATACCAAAAAAAAAAAAAAAACAGTTCAATGCGTACCGTTAGCTGTACCGTTAGCTGTACCGTTAGCCGTTGCAAGTACAGCTAGCCACATTACCGTTACCCATTATGCGTTACCCCGTTACCAAGCCGATCCTTCAATGCCAACAATAAAACTGGCGCGACATGTTGAAGTATTATTACATATTTGTGTGTATTTGTTGCTGGCAAATATTTATTGTATTAGAAATACTCGTCAAAAAAAAGGACCTCCTCTTTTTTAAATAAAAAATTATATAGACAAAAAAGGTGAAAGCTGCTGGCAGGACGCGAGTTTGCCGTCTGATTTGTTATAAAGGCAAATATTCATCAAGCAAATGCTAGATGAAAATCCGTCGAAGGAGTTCTTTGTGGCATATAAATATACAAATACCAAATATGATACTAGCCTCATATCTATATCTATATTTTTATTATAACAACGAGTCGAGACAAGGACACACACACAGCGCCCAACGAACGCAAATCCTTTTGAATGACAATTTGGTCAACATGTTCCTCTCTAATAAATTACAAACTCGAAAAAATACAAATGGCAAGTCAACAAAAAACGCAGACAAAAAGTGGCCAACGTTATATATATATATATATATGTATATATAGTATATAGATATATAGCTATATATAGCCATATTTCTATAACATAGTATAAAGTTTAAAAAAAAAAAGGAATTTTCGCTGAAATAAATATTTGAAAGTTTGAGTTTTTTGCCAGGTATTGGTTCGACTGGGTTTTTGTGACTGAATGGAATGAATCCGTCTCTTCGTTATCCTCTAACCAGCTGCTTCAGCGCGGTCTGGGCAGCACGTGAGCTGCTTACATTGAAACGTGCTTTAAATCAAAAATTTCGCCAAGATTCGTTAAAATTTTAGCTGAAATCCCAAACAAAATCGCTCACTTTAATTTTTTGCCATATTTTAACCTTTTCCCAGCACTCAACTGCTTAAAGCTGCAGCTTAATCCCCCTACCTGCCACATTTTTTTTTTCAACTTTGAGGTTATGTTAGCCACATACTATATGTACTTGCATGACCCAGAGCTTGGCCAGGTTCAGGGCTAAAGACCGCTTAAGCTGTCTGAGTCTGGCGCACGGCTATGGCCAGTTCAGCAGGAGAGTATGAGCCTGTCCAGGTGTCATCAATGTCATCTTCGACTTTATAACACAAAAACACTTTGTAATCCCCAAATGAAGCGACAGCCAAATGGAAAAAAAATAACACACATATCTCTAGAAAATATTGCAAAAATCATCAACCTGGTTAAAAGTGATCTGAGTAGCCAGGAGTAGCCAGCCCAGCCCAGCGCTGGCCACAGGATGTGGTTGACTGTGACTGGGTCGCAGCTAGCTGGAGCTGTAGCTCCATTGTAGTTAGCCTTTTATCGCTTTTGTCTATCTTTTGCTTGATTTTGCTTTATTGGGCTTATTGTGTTTTGTTGGTTTTTGGAATGCTTTCACTTTTCAATTCAATTCACCAAATCTCTTGCTTCAATGATTCCGAGCACAAAATGGAGTTTTGTTGCTCTGTTTAGGGGCGCTCCAAACATTTGTCATTCATGTGTTGATTTCCGTTTCCGCTTGGCGTTGCCAAGGCGGCGCGGCGGCACTCGTTGTCATTGTCTTCTTCTACTTTTTTTTCGGATACACAAAGTGTTTGCTCCTTTGGGCCCATCGATTATGCTTGGCAATTGTAAAGCGATTTTCAGTTATTTCGTGCTCATCCCAGCCCAGCTACACTCAGCACACGTGCTGATTGATGTTTGCTGGCCACAAAAACATGCCGCAGGACATGCACACAGCACGAAATTCTATAGCCGGAATGTGTCCACATCCGCGTCCAAAAACCACTTGTGTGATTATTTTGCAATTTAGCAGTCGATTTTTTTGCACCCATTTCACTTTCTTTTATGCTTTTTCGAATTTTTTGCATAGAGCGACATTTAACAGCGCCAAAGGATGACGATGACGAATGCAAAAATAAACGAATTCAAATTCAAAGGAGTTCACAAAAAATTTTCAATTGAATTTTGCGCAAAAACAAAAAAAAAAAACAACAAACAAACTTTTTTTTTCATGTGCTTTTTCAATTGCAATTGAATTCATTTATTCATTTCGTTTATTCAGCCAACCAACCAGCCAACAACAACAACACTGCATACTACATGCTCTGAACGCTTCGATGAGCTTTTGCATCCATCAAAACTCCCTTCCAGCTATCCTCGAAAAAAAAGCTCAAACTCCAACCAAAGGATTTTGCTTTTGGCGCGTGCCAAATTAGCGCGACGCTTGCATCGAACTATTTGAGCAGTTCCAGGCGGCATCCTGGCTGGCCAGGAGCAGGCCTAACTCTGCTCCACACTGAGCTACAAATGCTCTCACAAGGGTTCATATGAGTTAAAAGAGTTGTGCCAATGAGTTGCTTTCGGGGAGAAAAGTTCATTGTGTTTGAGATTAACTTGAACACTACCTTGGTTCCACTTGGCTGTGATTATTTCTTTAGTTCCAAAGATAGATCCTTATTCATTGATATTTTACATACAAACTAGTTCCATAACCTGTGAACTAAACGTTCTTTTCGTTACCTTTCATTATCAAGCTAATGCCAGGGCGTTTGGTTTCTTAGACTAGTTCTTTGAAGCACTTAAAGTATCTATCTATAGTTAGCTCATTTAGAATAGTAGCCTAGTTCTTCTTGTGAACTAATCGTTCTTTAATTTTCATTTCACTATGCAACTAAAGCTAAAAGACTTTAGTTCCTTAGACTTGTTCTTTGAACTTTCACATACACAGTGCTGAAACTTGCGAGCTATACTTCACTTAGAATCTTAGCCTAGTTCTTCTTGTGAACTAAACGTTCTTTTAGTTTCATTTCACTATGATACTAAAGCTAAAAGATTTTAGTTCCTTAGACTTGTTCTTTGAACTTTCACATACACAGTGCTGAAACTTGCGAGCTATACTTCACTTAGAATCTTAGCCTAGTTCTTCTTGTGAACTAAACGTTCTTATCTTTTTTTTTCATTATCAAGCTTACATGCGCTTTTGGTTTCTTAGACTTGTTTTTTGAACTTTTACGTACACAGTACTGAAACCTGCGAGCTATAATTCACTTAAAATCTTAGTCCTAGTTCTTATTGTGAACTAAATGTTCTTTTCGTTTCTTTTCACTATGAAGCTAATGCTAAACACTTTAGTTCCTTAGACTAGTTCCTTGAACTTTTAAACACACAGTACTGAAACCTGCGAGCTATACTTCACTTAGAATCTTAGCCTAGTTCTTCTTGCGAACTAAACGTTTTTTTAGTTTCATTTCACTATGAAACTAAAGCTAAAAGACTTTAGTTCCTTAGACTTGTTCTTTGAACTTTTACGTACGCAGTACCGAAACCTGCGAGCTATAGTTCACTTAGAATCTTAGCCTTGTTCTTCTTGTGAACTAAATGTTCTTTTCGTTTCTTTTCACTATGAAGCTTATGCTAAACACTTTAGTTCCTTAGACTAGTTCCTTGAACCTTTACACACACAGTGCTGATACCTGCGAGCTATAGTTCACTTAAAATCTTAGCCTAGTTCTTCTTGTGAACTAAACGTTCTTTTAGTTTCTTTTCACTATGAAGCTAATGCTAAAACACTTTAGTTCCTTAGACTAGTTCCTTGAACCTTTACACACACAGTGCTGATACCTGCGAGCTATGGTTCACTTAGAATCTTAGCCTAGTTCGTCTTGTGAACCAAACGTTCTTTTCGTTTCTTTTCACTATGAAGCTAATGCTACTGCCTTTAGTTTCTTAGACTAGTTCCTTGAACTTTTACACACACAGTACTGAAACCTGCGAGCTATACTTCACTTAGAATCTTAGCCTAGTTCTTCTTGCGAACTAAACGTTTTTTTAGTTTCATTTCACTATGAAACTAAAGCTAAAAGACTTTAGTTCCTTAGACTTGTTCTTTGAACTTTTACGTACGCAGTACCGAAACCTGCGAGCTATAGTTCACTTAGAATCTTAGCCTTGTTCTTCTTGTGAACTAAATGTTCTTTTCGTTTCTTTTCACTATGAAGCTTATGCTAAACACTTTAGTTCCTTAGACTAGTTCCTTGAACCTTTACACACACAGTGCTGATACCTGCGAGCTATAGTTCACTTAAAATCTTAGCCTAGTTCTTCTTGTGAACTAAACGTTCTTTTAGTTTCTTTTCACTATGAAGCTAATGCTAAACACTTTAGTTCCTTAGACTAGTTCCTTGAACCTTTACACACACAGTGCTGATACCTGCGAGCTATGGTTCACTTAGAATCTTAGCCTAGTTCGTCTTGTGAACTAAACGGTCTTTTCGTTTCTTTTCACTATGAAACTAATGCTACTGCCTTTAGTTTCTTAGACTAGTTCCTTGAACTTTCACATGAACAGTACTAAAGCGAACTAACTTTTTGCGTACTAATCCTTCTTTTAGTTTATTTTCACAAACAAGCTTATGGTAGTGCCTTTAGTTCCTTAAACTAGTTCCTTGAACTTTTACACATACAGTACAACAACTTGGGAACTATACTTTACTTAGAATATTAGCCTAGTTCCCTATTTCTGGTTCTTTAACTTGTGATCGTTGCCTTAATTTTTTTTAATAAGAAGCTTATGCTAGTGCTTTTATTTCCTTAGATTAGTTCCTTCAACTTTCACATACAGAGTACTAAAACTGAGTTCATGAACTATAGTACATTTAGAGTCTTAGCCTAGTTCTTGGGTCTTTTTCAGACTCAGTTCTTAAACTAACGAATTAATGCTTTCTTTAGCTGCTTTTGACTCAGGAGCGAATAGTTCGTTTAGTTCCGTGTCCCAGTTCTTTGAAACTTCACAACGAACCTAGGATCTTTATGTGCCTTGAGTTACTTTACACTTAGTAGCTTCTAGTTCTATTAGTTCCTTATTTATTTATTTATAAATTAGAATTTAATTCTAAAATATAAAGTATTTGAAGCCAGAGCAACAAGGCCTTCAGGCTGTCCCATTAGTTCCTATTTCCGACATTTTTGAATTATCAGTACACTTTGTGCCTTTAGTAAACAAAAAACTACTGGTTCGTTTTAATTTAAGAACTACTCGCGTTTGTATTTCTTTTTAGTGGAAAAATTCGACTTTCTTCATTTTAATAGCTGCTTTGAACTTTCTAGAATGATTTTGCTGCGGTCGAAATTTGGAACTTTTTGAAAATCAGATTCTTGGCCGAAAGGGATTTGGCAAAATCTTTGAATATTTACAAAGGAAGCCTTCAAAATAGCCAGCTGATTGGAACGAACAAAATCGTCAACCTACGAAAGCTCAAATCTTTCAAGAGTATTCCAACTTTGTTGTAGACCTCTCTCAGTTTCCACTGCAGATTTTTATTTTTTAATTTTTGTAATATTTTTTTTTTATTTACATTCATTGATGTTTTTGAAGTGCATGTTCGGAACGCTTTGTTTGTGGTTAGGACGGCGGCGCCAGAATTTTCTTTTTTTTTGAATTTTCAATTTTGTTTTTGTTTGTTGATTGAAAATCAAATGGTGTTATAATTGAGCTGGGGGCGCACTAAGCAGGGTACGGGGTGCGTCAATGGAATTTTGCTTTACAGTAGATGCAAAAAAAAAAAACAACAACAACAGCAGCAACAACAACAACAACTGCAGCCATATGTCTATAGAGCGTAAAGAGCAGGCGGCAGTTTTTATGATTTGAAGCCAAAAGAATTGCTCATTTTATGGCCACAAATTTGTGCATCATCTTCTGCTGCTTTAGCATTTTGAACGTTTTATGGCTTAATTGGAGCAGCCGGGTTAAAACTGGTATCAATGGGCATACAAAATATATATATAAAAATAAAACCAAGAGACAGACAGACCAAACGCGCTTTAAGTTTTACAACGTTTAATGGGTCTTCAGTTTATGACCAAAGTCGGCTAAAGTCAATTTTTTTTTTACTTGTTTCGCTTACAGATTCTGGCCTGCCACAATATGCTGGACGCGGCGGTGGCGATGATTCCATGTCTGAGGATCGTATTGCACATATACTCAGCGAGGCCTCGTCACTGATGAAGAGCAATGCCGTGCAGGAGCAGCAGCGACGCGCCTCCGCTCATGGCGATGATACGCATAGTAATGAGGACAGCAAGTCGCCGCCACAGACCTGCACCTCGCCGTTCTTTAAGGTGGAACAGCTGAAGCAGGAGCATGCACAGCGTGAGCAGCAGCGTGAGCAACGTGAGGCTGCAGCACAGCAACAGCAGCGGGAGCAGCAACAACGCGAGCAGCGTGAGCAGCAGCAGCGTTTGCGGCATGAGGATCTGGCGCAGGATAAGATGGCGCGTCTGTATCAGGAGATAATGGCGCGTACGCCCAGGGAGGCCGCTTTTCCTAGGTAAGTGTTGTTGTCAGACCGCTCCCCTGCCTAGTTTTAGTCAAAGCTTCTAACTATTTTCGTCTTCTTTTTTTTGTTTGTACTTGCAGCTTCCTGCTGTCACCATTCTTTGGTGGCGCCGCCGGCATGCCCAGTGCCGCCAATGCATTCCCCGCCGCCATGGCCGCCGATGAGAACATGCGTCATGCCTTTGAGCGTGAGATTGCCAAGCTGCAGCAGCAGCAACAGCAGCAACAACAACAGCATCAAGCCGCCAGTTTTCCAAATTTCTCCAGCCTTATGGCACTGCAGCAACAGGTGCTCAATGGCGCACAGGATCTCTCACTGGCCAGCGGCAAAGACATGCTCAAGGATATCAAAGTGAATGGCCAACGTGGCTCACTTGATCACTCGCAGAGCTCCAAGGATGGCGAACGTGACGATGAACGCAGTCTGGATCGTGAGCGTCATAGTGCAGGCGCCGCAGCTGCGCCCGGCAGCAACAGAAGCAGCTCTGGCTTTGGTTTGCATGGCTGCAAATCAGAGAGTGGCGCTAGTGTGGGTACAGCTGGCGGTGGCACGCCTGCACCACCCGCACCACCCAGTAGCAATGCCTCGGCACAGCACACCAGCAATTCGGCAGCGCCCAGTCCATTGAGTAACTCCATACTGCCGCCGGCTTTAAGCCAGGGCGATGAGTTTGCAGCCACCGCGAGTCCTTTGCAGCGCATGGCTTCCATAACAAACTCTTTGATCACACAGCCACCAGTAACGCCGCATCATTCGACGCCACAGCGGCCCACCAAGGCGGTGCTGCCGCCCATTACACAGCAGCAGTTTGATATGTTCAACAATCTCAATACCGAGGATATTGTGCGTCGCGTCAAGGAGGCATTGTCCCAGTATAGCATTTCGCAGCGTCTATTTGGTGAATCAGTGCTGGGTCTATCACAGGGCTCAGTATCCGATTTGCTGGCACGACCCAAGCCCTGGCATATGCTCACCCAAAAGGGTCGTGAACCCTTCATACGCATGAAGATGTTCCTGGAGGATGAAAACGCTGTGCACAAGCTGGTGGCCAGCCAGTACAAGATTGCGCCTGAGAAGCTTATGCGCACGGGCAGCTACAGCGGCAGTCCACAAATACCACAAGGTTTGGCCAACAAAATGCAAGCGGCCCTGCCCATGCAAAAGATGATGAACGAGCTGAAACTACAGGAGCCTGCCCAGGCGCAACACATAATGCAACAAATGCAGGCCGCAGCTGCCATGTCGGCGGCAATGCAGCAGCAACAAGCTGCCGCCGCTGCAGCACAGCAACAAAGCCAACATCAGCAACATGCCGCAGCGCAAGCTGCCGCCGCTGCAGCAGCCGCTGGACTGCACCATCAAAATATGCTGCTTACCTCGCCAGGATTGCCGCCACAGCATGCTATAAGCTTGCCAGCAGCCACAGGCGGTAGCAGCGCCAGCGGCGGCGTGGGTGCTCCTGGAACGCCTGTGGCGCCTGTAAGTGCGGCAGCAATCTCCGGCCCCGACAAGAAGCCCATGATGATGCCAGTGCATGGCGCGCATGCACCCAATGCCATGCGCAGCTTGCATCAGCACATGTCGCCCACCGTCTATGAGATGGCTGCGCTGACACAGGATTTGGATACACACGACATTACCACCAAGATCAAGGAAGCGCTGCTGGCCAATAACATAGGCCAGAAGATATTCGGCGAGGCTGTGTTGGGCCTATCGCAGGGTTCAGTGTCTGAGCTGCTGAGCAAGCCCAAGCCCTGGCATATGCTGTCCATCAAAGGACGCGAGCCGTTCATACGCATGCAACTTTGGTTGAGTGATGCCAATAATGTGGAGCGACTGCAAGTGATTAAGAACGAGCGCCGGGAGGCCAGCAAACGACGACGCTCAACGGGTCCAAATCAGCAGGATAACAGCTCGGATACGTCGAGCAACGATACCAACGACTTTTACACCAGCAGTCCCGGACCCGGTTCAGTGGGCTCTTCGGTTGGCGGTGCGCCGCCAAATAAGAAACAGCGTGTGCTCTTCTCAGAGGAGCAAAAAGAAGCTTTGCGTCTGGCTTTTGCCTTGGATCCCTATCCAAATGTGGGCACCATCGAGTTTTTGGCCAATGAGCTGGGCCTGGCCACACGCACCATAACCAACTGGTTTCACAATCATCGCATGCGCTTAAAGCAGCAGGTGCCACATGGCCAGCCGGGCATTGATAATCCCATACCCAGCCGCGAGAACACCAATGCCACGCCCTTTGATCCCGTCCAGTTTCGCATACTGCTGCAGCAGCGTTTGGTCGAGCTGCACAAGGAGCGCATGGGCCTAAGTGGTGCGCCTCTACCATACCCACCTTACTTTGCAGCCGCAGCGTTGCTGGGACGCAGCTTGGCGGGCATGCCCGGTGCTGCAGCGGCCGCGGGTGCCGCTGCTGCAGCTGCGGCAGCAGCAGCTGGCGCTGCCGGCGAAAACGAGCTGCAGGCCTTAAATCAGGCTTTCAAAGAGCAAATGAGCGGCCTGGACTTGTCCATGTCTACGCTTAAGCGTGAGCGCACCGATGACTACCAAGATGAGCTGGACATGGATGCCAGCGCGCATCATATGAGCGACAACGAGTCACTGGATGATGATAAAGCCTCCAACCTGAACTCGGACTATGAGAAGGCCATGCAAAAATCCGCACTTGCCTCAGCTGCTGCCTATATGAGCAATGCTGTACGCAGCTCACGTCGCAAGCCCGCGGCGCCGCAATGGGTTAATCCCGCAGGCGCTGGCACGCCCAGTGGAGCAGCTGCCGTAGCCGTAGCCGCAGCAGCAGCAGCGGCTGCAGCAGCCGCCGCGGACAGCGAGCGCATTATCAATGGCGTTTGCGTTATGCAGCCCTCGGATTATGGACGTGATGAGGCGGAGGGCAAATCGACGGGCGCAGGCAGCGAGGCGGCAAACAGCGAGAGCGGTGAGCATGAGCATGCGCATTTGGACATGGATCAGAGCTTCATGGAGCCCGAGGTGCACATCAAGCAGGAGGAAGACGATGAGGAAGAAGAGTTGAACAATGAATGTGGCGCCAACGATGCCGCAACAGCGGAAGAAAAGAAACTCAAGGTGATCAACGAGGACAAGCTGCGTCTGGTGCGCGTGCGTCGTCTGAGCAGCAATGGAGCCGCAGCCAATCCAGCCGAACTAGAAGAGAGCTGTGCGCCAGCGTCGCAGCAGACAGCGAGCGCAGCGCCTGCGCCAGCAGCGGCCTGGTTTTAAAGAGCGAGCAGCGATCAGAGAGCGAGTGCAATGCAGCAGTTAAGAGAATAAGGGAAAAAGTAAGAGTATGAGTAAGAGTAAGAGAAGGTTACAGATATGCATGTGATTAGGTTTGGCAAGCTGAACGCGAACACACTACAATTTTTTTTTAAGTAGTTTGTAAACTTAAAAAAAAATATACCTACTATAAAAAATTAAAAACGACATATGCATTAAAAAAAAAAATAATTTAAAATAAAAATGCGAATTTTTGGCGCAAAAATGTACACCAAAAAAAGTTTAGAGCGAAATAATAATAATAATACTTATACATATATATAATTTTTTTTTTATTTGTTTAAGATTGAAGTTTTAATAGTTGTAGCTAAAAGTTTAGAGATGCTATGAGTTAGAAGAGTAGAAGATGTGTAAGCAGCAAAAGTATTAAAAATAACAGAAACTTTAGCAACTTGGCAAGAAATGCTTAGAAAAGTTAAAAACAAAAGTTAAATGCAGGAAATTAACTTTTATATATATAAATAAATTTTTTTTTTTTTATTTTTACTACTTGAAGACTGTAAGCAAAGGCGGTAGTTTTTTTTCATTGTTAAGTGTATATATATTAAATTTAATTTTAAAAATACAACTATAAATATTTTAAATTTAAACTTTAAGCTGTTTTGTAAATAGTATTTGAAGCAGGGCAAACGCGTGTTTTTTTTTTTAAATTAATTTTGCACACAAAACGAACAAATGTCAAAGTTTTAACTATCTTTTGATCTCAATAAACATTAAAAAAAAAACACACACACATATGCACACAAATTAAACAAAAAGAATTTAAAGTTATGCTACAGCAAAAAAATATAAAATTAAAAAAAAAAACAAATCCAAAGTAAAAGATAGTTAAAAAATGAGTATGCCAAAAGCAAAAAATTAAAAATTAATGTGCAAGCAGAACAACAACAATTCATTAAATATAATTTTTTTAACACCATTTGAAACAAGCTATAACAATAAATTTTGTAAATTTTAAATTTACATTAAAACAATTGATAAACGCATATTAAAAAAAATTTTATTATAATATAATAAACAAAAAAAAAAACACACACACACACATTGTAAACAATATAGCAAAATAAATGCAAAAAATGCACTAAATTATTATTATTATATATATAAAAATATAAATAAATAATTAAAGTTTATCAAGCTAACGTAACAGTACTTTAAATTTGCATATACAAAATAAATAGCATAAATTTTTTTGTATAACTTTAAAAATGAAAGTGAATTAATTTAAACAACAACAAACCGCATATCGTACTAAAGAAATTACAAATATAAAAAAAAATACAACTTTAATATAAATATAAATTAAACATAAATGAATATTGTATAAGCAAGCCAATTTTTTTGCCTAGCATTTAAGTTGAAAATCTAAACATAAAATTAAAAAAAAAACACTGTTTTCCTATACATAAAAAACATTTTAATATTTAAAACACAATTTTTTTTCTTAGGCTAAACTTTAAGCTAAAGCAAAACTCCCACAAAAAATTAAAAAAAAAAACGTCAAACATTTTTGCATAGGCTCAAAATTTGCCGCGTTATTATTATATAAAAAAGATAAAAAATAAAATAAAATTTAAATTATAAACAAAAACATATACCAAACACATTTCAATACCTAAAAAAATACAATTTGCGTCTTCAAACGATTAAAAAAAAAACGAAAAAAAACAAATAATTATATTATAAATATTTAAAAACATATTTAAAAAAAAATTTGCCGCTGACAGCAAGTTTGTTAAACATTTATTTTTAATTTAATTTCTTTTTATGAAATATATTTAGTTTCTTTTAAAGTTAACATGTTAAATACTTTGCATTTTCATACGCTTTAGCTAAAAAATAATTATAAAATACATAATATAAATAAATAAACAAAAAAAAAACATATGCATATATACAATATATATAAAACATAATACTAAAAATCAATATGTTTAAAAAAAAAAGTTACCAAGAAAAATAAATGGCCGCAACATTTAGTTTTAGTTTGACTTTTTTTAAGTGCATTTTTTTTTTGACAAATATTGTATTGTAATTATTACGCGCAATTTTTTTTTATTATTATTAAATAATTATTATTATTATTATTATTGTAATTATTATAAAACCTATACATAATACATGAACATGAATGAAACTTTATCAAATAAAAATTGTTTTCTTAAACAAAAAAAAAAAAATGCCCAAAACACTTTTTTTATTTTTAAACCAAACGAAATTCCCGATTTCGATATTATGAGTTCCCCTTTTCTCTCTTTTTCCCCTAGCGAAAAATGCCGCAGAGGAACTAAAGTACTCGCAACTTGTCTATATACCAAATACACACACACACACACACACACAAAGGCGAATTAGGGAGCGTTCCAAAATATGCGAATATTCGATTTTGGGAACACGCCCTATTTAGGCTTTTGTTGCATTTGAATTTATATACAAAAAAAATTGAAGGCAACAATTTCGTACATATTTAAGTACATAATAAATATATATATAGAAAACGTATTTATATATATATAAATATATATAGTTATATTAAAAATATGCGGTGCTAGCCAAGTAAAATTATACAAATTAAATAATATTAACTTTAATAAAATTAAATTTTTAGTGACGTAGGCATTGAAATTTTTTGCATAGCATTTAAGTAACTTATGCAATTTATAGCAAGCCGCAGCATAAAAATTAAAATAAAAAATAAATAAAAATCGAAACAAACATACATACGTAATTATGTACTTTTAAATAAATAATTAATATAAATAAAAAATATATATATAAATGTTTATGGCAAGTAAATTGAAATCAAAATAAAGCTGTACATAAAAAAAAAACTAAGCATTAAATTTATAACAAATAAAAATAAAATTTAAAAATAAGTAATTATCCTTCCAAAACTAAATACATACACAAGGCAGAAACAATATTCTTGAATTTTTATACTAACAAAAACAACAACATTTTAATACAAAAAATAATAATTTTTTTAAACATTACATAAATATTGCATATAAAAAAAAGCGACAAAAAATAAATATTTATGACTTTAAGCTCATGGTGATATGACATTCCAATACACTCACACTCACACACACACACACACACACCACATTAGTCCCAAACTCTCCGATTTCTGTAAGACTTTGCCAAAAACAAAAAAAAAATATATCTTTTTTTTAATTAATTTTTTGCTAAATACTAAGTGAGCTGTACATAAAATAGACAAAATGGTAAGCAACATTTTAGCAACAAAAAATATTGATTAAAAAATTTAAAAATCATATTATTATTAACATCTTAAAAAAAAACAGACCATATCAAGTTTTATGTTAAAATATAAGCATACTTAATGCTAATAACATATAAATAAAAAATAAAAAATAAAACTATATATGCAGCATATGCTCTATATAAATACTTAAAACATAAGTAACTGAACTGTTGAACCAAGGCACACATTAAAAAAAAAATATAAATTAAAAAATTAAGTTCAACATAAAAAAAAACAAAAGAACAACAACAACAACAAAGACAGCACCGATTTTCAGTTTAAAATCCGCCCAAAAAACAAGCAGCACAAAAATTATCAATTTAACAGCAATAAAGCATATATAAATAATTAGCAAAACATACTACAGTGCCCCTTATTAAAAAATAATTATAAAACAAAAAACAAAAACAACAAAAAAATATAAGTAAAACAGCAAAAATATCAAAAATATATATATATATATATAAAATAAAATAAAAACTTAAAAAAAATAGTGGCCTAAACTTAAGCACTTAAAACATTTGGCATAATTCAAGTCGAAACATTTTTTATAATTAAGCGCAAATAAACAAAATATTGCATATATAATATTTAAGTCAATTTTTTTTTTTGGTAGCATTCTTGTAAAAACTGCAAAATAAAAAAATTATATACAACATTATAAAAAATGTTGATTTAAAAAAAAAAATGTGCATTTTCTATTTGACAAAACTTATTTTTTAATTCTGTACTTATTTACTTTTTTTTAAAAGTGCATTGCATTTATTTGTAAATTTAACATTTTTTTTTTAAAGTTTGCGGTAAATTATTATGCAAATATTTTGAAAATATATATGAAAAATGATATATATATATATATATAAATATATATTAATAATAATTATAATGAATAGTTTATATAGCATGTAAAACTGAACAGAGAAATCAAATTCAATAAACACGAATAAAATGTATTCCGAACAAATAAAAGAAAAGTTTTCTCCTTTTGTTTAATTTTGAACAGCGCTCTTATAATTTTCCATATATTGTGAGGAGGCGTTTTGCCACCTCACAACATTGTTCCGAAATTGCCAATAGGGCAATATCAAAACTGCTTGAACTGCTTGGTGAGAGTAACGGTGAAAACGCTCTCACTCTTACCAACACTAAGCCAAGTATAGCGTCTTTAAGCTTGGCGCCAAAATAATTGTTTAGTATTAGTGCGTATGTTGATAGTATTAGTTTATAGGTGTAAGTGGAGAGTAGGTGATAGCGATAGTTTTAGGTACGGCGGACTCTTTCTTTATTATTAGAATAGTTATGTAGGATTTATAAGTATAGTTTTGGGCGGGAATTCCAGGTTTTGGCGGCGATCGAGTTCCTATATAAGGCGGATAAACAGCCAAAGCTGGACAAAGAACACACAGAACAATCAGTGCAGTAAAGAGATAGCGAGTGAGAAATTAAGTGAAAAGAATATTAAAGTCAGTGCCGCAGTTAAAGGCGTTTTTCGTATAATAAAATACTATTCTATACAACACAGTCGCAAAGGACGGATAAGAGATAAATAATTAGTAGCGCACCGGGTGCGACCGCGTCGGAAGTCTATACGTTTCGTGTACGAGCCACGCCGAGTAGCATTGCTACCAGGATTTTATATCTGGGCGTATCGCCGTAAAAGGGCGGATTAAAGTAGAATTTGTAAAATTACAAATTGTTAGTTTTAAGTGTAACATTGTTTTCCACCAATATTTTTGCCAATAATATTGTTTTGTGTAAAATAGAGAGCGTGCGGGCTCAATTTAAGTGAATGTATTGTGATAATTGACCGCAAAAAGGCGGATAAAATAATTTTAAACTTAAAGCAAATTGTGTATTGTTTAAAATATCGAAAGTCTCAGCAAAATATAAATTTTGTTGTGACATTAACCCTGGGCATAGCTGAGCTATCCCAGCCGTTGTTCTGGACAAACCAGAGGTCGTTACAATATAAATACTAATTAATTACTACAGCAGCACTGCAGCGCCATCTAGGAACATTATATGAAGTTATATTTCAAGCAGTTGCAGCGCGCTCTAGTGCTTTGATTGTAAGTTATTTACAATAAGGATTTCAAACAGTGCCAAGCAGCACCTTAGCAGTTTAAAAATAAATTTCACCTATGCGCCACCTATGTAGCAGTTAGTGCAGCTCACTACAGTGGACGCCAAAAATATTGACATGCTTTTTGACAATTGCAGCGCTCTCTAACGTTCAATTTACAAAACATTACATAAACCGTCTTTTTTGCGCCCTCTAGTTCGAATTTTCGAAACTGTTCCATATTGCGTTTTAACCAGAGTACGAAATTAAAACAGTTTGCTTCTTCAACGGTAGAGCCGTAATATCTCCATGACTACATGTGAAATTTGTAAATTTTTAAACTAGTAGGCTTCTTATATAGCCCTAAAATTGCAATACCTATTTGCCGTAGACAAAACTTTAGTATTGTGCTATCGTCGGGCAGGGAACAAATTAAAATTAAAAATTTTGTGCGACAAAAAAAAAATACTTTTTTTTCGGTTTCTATTGTGAAAACAACACCAAAACAAAAAAACCAAATCTAGTAGGCTGCTCCACATTTAATATTTGGACTATATTTTGCCTTTGACTGCCCGAAGTTAGTTTTGTGAAATACTTTGAGGTGACAACTACTAAAATCAAATTGAAAGTTAGTTTGACAAAATAAAATAATATTCTGTTGTCCTTTTTAAACAGAATTGTCAATACGAAGCCAACAGACGTCGAAGGCAAGGAGAACATTGGCGGTGGTTCCCCATACATTTGTCAACAAGGATTTTCAGAGCCACAGGTAAGATGGTTCCTTCACCATCTAGTTCTAACAGCTATCCTCAAAATAAAATTCAGAACAAAATATTTTTTACCCTCTTACTATATTTTCATTGTTGGTGTGCTATCGTAATCCCACCAACAACAACAGGAAGTTGAGCAGGGATCATGCGTTACTCGAATGAATCGCAATCCCAAATACCAGCTCCATAAGTGTAATAAGTATCAACAAAGAGTGGACAACGGGCTTTGCTTTACCTACAAGTAGGACAGCCTTATAAACCACAAAAGCTGCAGCAGAGTGGGGGACAGCACACAAGGCTGGCCGGCAACAACAACTACAGGAACGAGGACCGCATAATTTACAACAACAAAGGGCATCGCGTCAAGAAATGCAACAACAGTCCATCGCGATTATAGTTTCTTCTCTTATCGAGAATCAATTGGATTATAGATTCGCTGCCTTGAAAAGCCACAAAGTGCGATCTCGTGTTTGTCGTTATACCCCGACGAGGAATCACCTACAGTGATACAAAGACAAAAGCTGATTATTAACGCAGTGCATCAAACAACAAAATGTGGTGCGAAGAATGCATCCTTCGATGGTAAGCAACACTTTGCTGAAGCTTAACGCCAAGCTTAATGGCGTCAATCATAAGATTAAGGAGGAGCCACTTACGATGTTACATAATGTGATGTACTTGGGTGGCTATGTAGCACATCCATCTCCTGATCAACCAGTCGGTATGGTTGCCACACATGACCCATTGGGCTTCCGCTACAGTATGAAATACCGTCTGCAGTCTGGATATTTGGAAAACATCGAGGAGATTTCATCGATAATTTTGAACTTCTGACATTTGTACAAAGAATCACAGAATCGTTTCCCGGAGCACATCGTTTACTACCGTGACGGAGTAAGCGAAGGTCGATTTAACAAAATACAACCTATTGAGCTTCGTAGCATTTACATGGCACGCCCCAGACTGGGCTTTAATCCCAATCTTTCTTGCTTCACATTGGCGAAGGAGCGCCAAATTTAATAAATTTAATAATGTGAAGCCCGGCACTGCAGTCACAGTGCATACACTTACGTACTTCTTATAGACGTATTTTTGGACAACTAGTCGTAGGGAACGTATTTCGTGGTTTGAATTGAAAGGGCAGACCGCATATCCGTTTGCGTCAAACTCAGCGTCTTCTCTAATAGCCTGCTTTCCAGTTTTGTTTTCCCAAAAAACCCCAGCAGTGAAATGTAAATGTAAAAGTAAAATGTATCACAAAAAAAAATTGAAAATCAAACTGGAATGTAAGAGATTATACTGCGTTTGAGGCAAACGGACATGCTATCTGCCCTTTGACTCATCACAAAATACATTCCCTACGACTAGTTGTCCATGCTGCGTCCTGCCGAAAAAAATACGCCTACAAGAAGTACGTAAAGTGTATGTACTGTGACTGCAGCGGGCTCCCCATTATTAAATTTGGCGTCTTCGCCACAATCAAGTAGGAAAGCTTGGGCTTAAAGCCCAGTCTGGAGCATGCCATGTGAATGCTACGAAGCTCAATTGTTGTATTTGTTATATTTGCATGTTGGTCAGCCACCAAGCGCTCCAGGGTACGGCTAGGCCAACTCTTTACAACGTCATTGAAAATAATGGAAACCTGAATCTTTGCCTTTTGCTCCCTCGATGTCACCGATCCGTTTCATATCCTGCTCCCGCGTACTTGGCGCATTTGATTGTGCGTCGGAAAATCCTTGGGCACCCCAAAAGAGGAATATTTGAAGCGCAGCATTAAACCAGATCTTCGTTTATCAAACTTGTAAATAAAATGTTTTCTCAATAAAGCCCCAACAATGACCACAGCATTCCATAAACTTTGTATTTCTATTTGATTTGGTTTTGGGATAGAAAACCGCGGCTAAGCAGAAGTGCTCTAGAGAGTCAGTAGTAAGGGAGAACCGATTTTAATGGCGATCTTGATAGATGATAATTGCAGCGTTGGACCATGCCACCAATTGGACTTTTATAATACACCATCATCATAAACTATCCCAATGTTATGCTTTTCATT